>CABFOV010001750.1:29793-57511 GCA_902141375.1 Timema poppense | reverse complement strand
CCCAAGTGTGCTTTATAAGGTAGGTCTAAATACTGCTGTGAACGGCCTCTCTCACACGAACACCGTTTTATTAATTGATTCATTAGAAACATTGTATTTAAATAATAAAGTAAGCTATCAGGAAGTTATCAGCTAAGTATCTGCTACAAAATATAATGCTAGTATTCACACTGTCATTGTTTTCATACTTGTTTTGTGCATAGTTAACGTAACTAACAATGATGAAAATAGTGTGTGTGGATAAACATTTAGATTTTAGAGTATATTTTTAAATAGTCCGACGTATTTTAAAAATCATTGTATAAACTACATTTAATAAAAACAACTTGCCCCAAACAAATTTTAATCATTTGTGTCCTTCCCTCGTTCCAAGGCGTGTTTATATCACTTATTCCCTTTGTATCTTCCCCTCCTTATTGAGGGTGTTTTCGCCTCTTATTGTTTGTATCCTTCTCTCGTTCTCGAAGGTGTTTACATCCCCTTTATGTTGTGTCATCTCCTAATTCTTGAGGGTATTCGCATCCCTTTTAAAATTTGTGTCTTTTCCTCGTTTCCGAGTGTGTTTGCATCTCTTTTTCTCTTTTTTTTTTAGCTCTCCCATCGTTCCTGAGCGTGTTTGCATCCTTTAGTTATTTTGTGTCCTCCCCTTATTATTGAGAGTATTTGTATTTCAAAGTGACGAAATCGTTTCCTATGTGTTTTTTATTTACCAAAAGTCCAGTCAACAAAGTAAAAATAGGGGAAATAATTCGTGTAGTTGCAAATTTGTGTACAGTGGTAGGGGAGAATACCATGAACAACATACTAAAAATCCTGACCAGTGGGGGGTGAGTGTTTAAAGGTCATTCTTCCACGTTATTCTCGTATAACTCGAAAACCGTGGCCTCTAACTAAAAGGTGTTCATGTACAAAGTTAAACTACATTAAATTACCTACAAAAAAGATCCTATTCATTTTTTATATAGGATGAATATTTTATGATATGCAGGGGATGAAAAAATCGCGGATTATTAAAAATAGTGTTTTAATGGTATTAAATTAATGTTTAATGTTAAATGAACTTAGAACAGAACAACTACATTACTTATTTAAAACAAACCTCTTATCTTGACTGTGTAAATCTCAAAAATCAACAATTGAATCATCATCATTATCATCATCATCATCTTGAAGATCGAGTAACGGTGCACCATTCGTACATGTACCATGGCACGTGCTGCACACCATGGAGCATGGACTGCATTCACATCGTCCCCACACCCATTAGAACATCGGCACAAGATGTTGTTCAGTATCGCTTCAGGTGCTACCGGGTCTTTGGTTGTTACAGGGGTGAGCGATCCATCCTCCCCTCGGTTCCATCCCCACTCGGTCGGGGGTAGGAGGTTGTTGAGCCATTGCTGTATCTGTAAGTAAGTAACAACAAATAGTGTTGTAAAAATTATTAAATAAAATAGTAAGTTAATAAAATTAATATAACTTACCTGTAAATAAACTCTAAGAGAGTGTTGCTGCGCAGCTCCTGGGGTTGGTGGCAGTGAGGCGAGGTATGGTTTTGGTTTCGTTGATGCGTTTAGGAATGCAGCATACCGGCGTTGATTCAGGTCTTGCTGCTTTGCATTCGCTTGGTACATTTCTAAAAACATTTTCTCACCAGCCTGTGTGACCTTGTCTGCTGGTGTCGAGGGGTTAGTAAAAATGTCTGATATTGTATTAATTTGCCTAGGAATCTTGCTGAACATCTTAACCATTCCTCCTTTACTCTTGTTGTAAATGGCGGAGGTGGTGTCACACCCATTAAAGGCATGGGGAAGGAGGATGGTTTCAGCAAAAGGAAGTTGTTGGAGTTTATTTGCTGAAAACAATTTTGATTCCACCTTGTCCCTGCCTGGCTTCATGAAGTATACGTTATCCTTTGTCGTGCAAAAGCTATGAGTAAAACAATAAAGTCGACATATTCCCCTATTATTGTGACTGTGGGATGTAGGGCAGCTTTCTCTAACCCACATCTCACTAAAGTGTCATCAGCATCCCCTGTAGCAACTACTGTTTCTGTTCCCCTATTATTGTGACAGTGTGATTTAGGCAGCTTTCTCTAACCCACATCTCACTATAGTGTCATCAGCATCCCCTGTAGCAAGTACTGTTTCTATTCTTCTCCCTGCCATTTTGTCACTGAGGAGTTGAATAAGCCTGGTTTTGTTATTCTAGTTCGCAAGAAAATGCTCCTGTTGAACAGTGAAATTCATGGTTTCATTAAAATTAATGTCAACTGAAGTTTTTGTGAGGCCCCTTCTCTTCTGCTCTGCCCGTTTTGTTAGTACTGTTAAATATCGAAAACCACAGTACAGCTTTGACCGTAATATTTGAGTACATAGGCTATGCATTGATCGCAAAGTACAGAAATCTTGGTACCCATATTCCATTTCACGCGGTGAAGGGGGAAGCCTTCCTCTAATACATTGGTGCTCGTTCGTAGATCATGAGTTTAATAAGTATCCTCTGGAAAATCATCGTAGAGAGAAGACTTCTTTTCTTTCCTCACTACCCCTTTTATTAAAGAGAGCCAACGGGAATGGAGATAATTCATATTCCATAAGCTGTGCAACATCTTCATCACTCTTTTTTGCAATGGCAGTTTTTTGGAGAATGGTCAGAGGCTCTACAATCACTTTATCACCGTTCACTTTTACGGCATTGCTCATACTAGCCAATGACAACACTACATTCTTCTTAGTCTGTTTTATGTCACCAAAATTACAACCAACAAAACTTGGCATGGTTGCGGTACCAATTTATAGGGCTCGGTGACTATTTATTTTGAGTTTCCGATTATCCCTATTTATCAGAGACATAAGTGAGTTTATTTTCGGAAAAGGAGGATGGTCATTGAACCATTCATAAATCTTTGCCCGGTCTTGCCCATCCTTATTTTGCCGTGATACCCGGAAATCCACATGCTGCTCCCCTCTTGGAAAGATCACTCCGGTAAACTCCTCTATTGACGAGCAGATGGTGGTTACTCCAGGGGACCCACCAACCCACTTCGCTAGAACAGAATCAGTTATTCCTCTTCCTCGCGTCAGGCCACCTGAACCTTTCATGGAGCGCTTTAGAGTCTGCTCTAAGGTCATGTCTGACCAAACCCCTGCCCGACGTGAAGCAGTTCGATTTATGGTGAAATAACCCTTATCTGTCCTTGAACACATGTGGCTGGCTAGTTTTCAATGATAGCATGTCTTGAACGTAAATATGGGCACATTTTGCATATTGAAAATGACCACTTGCATGGAAGAATGGTATCATTTTCTGAACACAAGCCGAGTGTCCATTCCAATCACCACGGCGCTCAGAATCTATGAACTTCTTCATCAATGAAACCATGTTAAAATATTGCACCCACAAAGCAGCGGTAGGCCCATTGTTGTACAGACATTTAATATTCGGTCTGAATCAACTTCATTTTACATTAAACATTAATTTTATACCATTAAAAGACTATTTTTAATAATCCGACATTATGCCATCCCCTGAATATCATAAACAATTCATCCTAGAGAAAAATGAATAGGATCTTTTTTGTAGATAATTTAATGTAGTTTAATTTTTTACATGAACACCTTTTCGTTAGAGGCCACTATTTTCGAGTTATATGAGAATAGCGTGTAAGAATGACCTTTAAACACTCCCCTCCCCCGCCCCCCAACGGTCAGGATCTTTAGTATGTTGTTCATGGTATTCCTCCCTACCACTGTACAAAAATTTGTGACTACACGAATTATTTCCCCCATTCGACCTTTTTTGGTCTTCGTTGACTGGTTACCTTTTCTGTTATTCAAACTACTCTCCTCTCACCATGGTGATATTTTAAATGCCTTCTTACATTTTAAATATCTTATTAGCTAATCTTAATTTCCCCATAAATATATACTAGTCCATTGACTTAACATGGCGTTTAATTTGTATTTCTAAACAAAATTGTCTCTATCGTTTTGAATGTGATTCTGTAGTCACTAATATTGTTTAAATTATAAATAAAATAGGTCTAAAAGTATTATGTATTTTATTCGACTCATTTGTACAAATAGTTATTTCCAAACAGCAACAAGCACGATGTTTTATCACTGCACTCATCTCTATTTTTAGGCCTACAACACAATGCTTTGTCTGCACGGACATGTTAGAAACTAGTTGTATTAAAAAACTCTTTCTGTCAGCTGATACCATTACTTTATCAACCAACCTCTATTCCAATCAAAGTAAAATTATATAAAAATGTTTCCATTTATTATTTATAATTTGTATAATAATTATATGTATACTCACTCATTTTTTATATTATTATATTAATATCATAGAAACTTGAGGGTGTCTCCTTCAAAAACACCAGAGCCATTTCTTACCAGCATTACCTTTATCAATTGAAAATGAGTGGGGTTGATTATTTTTCATTGCAAGTTGAAAAGCCAACCTTTTAATATATTTTGATGACAGCACAAACAATTTTTTGCCATATATACGCAGTAGTTAATTAATTTTCCTCAATTTCAAGAAGATGTTTGGGCTTCCCCCCAATTCTCTTGGTCACCAAATCCTCTGTTCCCTTTTCTTTTTTATTGATAATATAATATTTAAGAGTCGCTCTAGGAACAATAAACATATTTGAGGCCCTGAGCTAGCCCATCTGCTTTTATGGCACAGTCTTTACGGCATAAATTATTGACCACTTGTCCTAAGACTTGCGTTTTTTGATCATTTTTAGCGCCGTCTGCAATTAAATGTATAGGATTGAAAATTACTCCATAAATAACTGTGATTCCTAATATCATCCACAGGATGACTTTTAGTAACCCTTTGGTGGGTGATATTTAGATCTAAGTTTTCGTTAAAAATGACACCACTTTTTGAAATAACCGTTAATAGGAACTAAATTAACTTAAGTTTTGAATAACTACTACATCTGCTAAAAGGTGGGCTGATAGTACTGTAATAGTTACTTACCTATAGCTATGAAAACTTAGTCTTTCCTTTATACTTCAAAAGACTATAACCTCTTATTTTTATTTTATTGGCAATAAAACCCGTTCTGGCAACAGCAACCATCAGATTGACTCACAATCTGGCCAAATATGCTAAAGGAACCAGTTACCATTGAAACTGACAGAGTGCAGCATATGACAGTCAAAACTTTGGTGAACTTTGGTGGAGTATATTAGAAGCCTTCCTTTATTGGTGTTTAGTATATATTTTCTTGTTAACAGAATTTGAATTAAATAACTATTCCAAATATAATCTATACTTCCTTGTCTTTTGATATACACTTTTTGAAGATGATTAAGATTATAGAATTTCGTTAAAATTCGTAGATGAAGGTATTTATTTTGGTATTGTCTAATGCAGGGGTTGGCGAACATTTTTTTGTAAAGGGCCAAATATTAAGTATTTTAAGCAGTGTGGGCCAAGAGGCAAATTCAGGGATATTTATGTAGGAAGGCCTACTTAAATAACAAGGAGAAACCATATGTTCAAAAATTTATCGAACAAAATGTAACGGAATAATAGTAGGTATACAATTGTTTGAAACACAGCTCTACCAATGAAAACAATGGATGTTTTTTAAGATAAAATTTCACCAAAGTGAGGTTCAAAGTTAGTACACCCTATAAAGAAAATTAATTGCAAATGTTCATTTGTTAATGCTGACCTGTGTTGAGATTTTATACATTTCATCTTTGAAAATATTGTTTGACACAAGTAGGTGCTGTCTAATACAGATATAAAACCCAGAGCATGTGATCTTAATTGAGCATATTCATCTCTTGAAAGACATTGATAGAATTTTTATAGATTTCTCTTGAAATTTGCTTCAAAGTGTATCATCACACTGAAGATTAATAATTCCCAATTGAAGGTTAGGTGGAAGCCTCTCAAGTGCACAGTCAAATGGATTTTGAAATAAGGAAATGTCTTCTGCACTTGCTTCAATATTTGGAGAATGCTACTGGGTTTGAATTTGAATTTGAAAATATAAAATATATTCCTAGCTCGCGGGCTGTACAAAAATAGGTGGTGAGCCGGATTTGGCCGTGGGCCGTAGTTTGCAGATCCCTGGTCTAATGTGAAGAAATATTTAAAAGATTGTACAGTGGCCGTTCTTTGAAAGCTAGAATATCCTAACGAATAAATGTGTGACTATATTGAATAGTTTTCCCCTATTTTGTGTTAAAACTAGAAAATTCTACAACTTCTATAATTAGAAACACCCTACACTTAAATAAATAAACATCTTTTTCTTAGAAATATAAACATATTTAGTTGGAGTGTATGGTTTTGATAGAGTAGCCAAGAGTGTTTCTAGTAACATCAATTGTCATCTTACTTTGTTTCCTGCAAAAAATATATTCATAAAATATCTCAAATGAATTTACATATAAATTATTTTTAGATTAGCTATGTGTTTAATTTCGAATTTGGTAAGCTAATAACGCTTAAACGTTGTTAAAAAAAAATATTTATATACAAGTAAATGGATTGAAATAAATGTATTTAGATCTTATTTTTCGATGTTATAATAAGTACTAGGTGTCACTACTCCGTGGAACCACCATGTTTTAGATTTAATTTTGATAAATAATATCAAAATCTTTAGATTTATTCTAATTTACTATTATTACTATGACTATTGTGATTCACCCCCAGTTTGAAATACTGTTCATTTCAACTAAAACTTTAAAATTCCTATCAAGATAAAAATATATTTGAAACATTTTACAATGTATAAAATATGTTACATAACCATTTTGACAATACAAAAGTATATAGTTTTAACATGACGTAGTTATCCCATTTATATGTAAAACAAATATGTTTCATTCCACTAAAAACTTAATCAGAACAGAACATAACAATTTAATCACATTTTTTAAATCTTAATTTTGAAACGTCAAAGTGAAATAATATTGAATTTTTTATTTAATTTGTATTTAAAAGATTCCAGTCAAAATTTAATAACACTTATTTAGAACTTATAAGGATATAAAAAATCATTTTATCGCGTTTATCTCATAATATTAGGAATATTAAATAAGTATCTTATAAATGGAAGATGATTGGAAGGAGTGGGGGAATGAGTAGAGGGGGGAGCGAGTATAGAGTTGGACGAGTGAGAGGGAATGAGTAGAGGCAAGGCGAGTATAGAGTTGGAAGAGTGAGAGGGAATGAGTAGAGGGAAGGCGAGTATAGAGTTGGACGAGTGAGAGGGAATGAGTAGAGGGAAGGCGAGTATTGAGTTGGACGAGTGAGAGGGAATGAGTAGAGGGGGGAGTGAGTATAGAGTTGGACGAGTGAGAGGGAATAAGTAGAGGGGGGAGCGAGTATAGAGTTGGACGAGTGAGAGGGAATGAGTAGAGGGAATGCGAGTGTAGTGTTGGACGAGTGAGAGGGAATGAGTAGAGGGGGAACGAGTTTAGAGTTGGACGAGTGAGAGGGAATGAGTAGAGGGGGGAGCGAGTATAGAGTTGGACGAGTGAGAGGGAATGAGTAGAGGGGGGAGCGAGTATAGAGTTGGACGAGTGAGAGGGAATGAGTAGAGGGAAGGCGAGTATAGAGTTGGACGAGTGAGAGGGAATGAGTAGAGGGGGAACGAGTATAGAGTTGGACCAGTGAAAGGGAATGAGTAGAGGGGGGAGCGAGTATAGAGTTGGACGAGTGAGAGGGAATTGAGTAGAGGGGGGAGCGAGTATAGAGTTGGACGAGTGAAAGGGAATGAGTAGAGGGGTGAGTGAGTATAGTATTGGACGAGTGAGAAAGAATGAGTGGAATGATGGACAATTAGCGGTTGATCCTAATGCGAATGTGTATAAATAAGGGTTGAGAATTAGGGGAAGGAGTAGGTAGAACTGATCATGAGAAGGGATCAACTATGATAGACGCTATTAAAATATCGGTAATTTATTAGTTATATTTAAACTTTTATATGTTGATATAGCCATTATTTTTCTTAGCTATGTGGTCTCTAAGGTCGCATGAAATATTGTAAATTAATGGCAATAATATATAAATATTGGCACCAAAGCAAATTGATTACAAACTAAATGAACGAAGGGGAAATAGTTTTCTATAACTTAAATAACAACGTATTTTAAAACTTAGAATTAATATAAAACAAATAAAAATTCTGTTCACACGACCAATTACAATGATATGGTTCAGTTTTAATGTAAGGGCCAGGTGTATATTTCTAATAAAGCACGATTTGTGTGAACCATGAAGTTTGCTGAATCCGAGCGGCACTGTAGTAAAGGAAATCGTGCATGAAGTTTAGGTAAACTTGAGTTTCTTAAACTCTTTCATGCTAGTGGACGTAATCAATTACCTTAACCAACCATACCAGATCTACCAAAGTTGAATCATTAAAATCTAGCATGCCACACGGTAAACCTTTGACATCAATTCTTAAAAAGTTAAGACATGATGGGTAATTTAAGGTCTCAAAAATTATACATTTTTGATAAATATTAGATTCTCTAAATCATATATTTGCTTATAAAGCTTATTAATTTGTCATATTAATTACTTTTGGATATGTCTTAATTCTTCAAACTTGGAATTTATTTATATAAAAATATAATACTATTTTTGAGAATAAGAAGAATAAGGTGCCTGGTAATAAATAATAAAATAATACTTTTAGTGCTAGAAGCTTGTATCAACTTTTAACATTGTATTATGTAAACTTTCTTTCAAGTTCAAGGTAGAAATTGTTTATAGATAGATTAAACTTTTTAATTACCAGTCACATTAGGTTTTTACATACTATATATTGGAGAGAGAGAGCTTCCTCGCTTGTAAGCTATATACACAACGTAGTGTAAAAATAATATAGATCATTTCTCCGTACAACCTCTAAAAGACAATATCTCCAAGTAAGCCTGCCATCCTAAATATTATTTCTGTTGTCAACATCCTTTTTCTCAACTAATACAAAGCCTACAGCAATGAATAAAATGACAGTGGCTAGGATTTTTTTTTTACCGATTTCTGACATAGCATATTTAGTTTATGTTAAAACACGTTGTTTGTTTAAAATTTAAAATAAAAGAAAAATCTAACAATATTTTTGAATCAATTACCTAAAATAAACTTTCTTTGCTATTTTGTGTTTACACTGAGCTGAGTATTTAATTTCAACAACTCAACAAAAGACTAAATCTTTTTTTTTGTAGGGGGAAGAGAAGGTTGAATGTGCGAAAGCTTCGCAAGTGCTTACTGGTTATTTATCTATTTCAAAACTAGCTCTTTATCACTATTTATATTAACTAATTCCTATACTATGCTATAACTAATAAATATCTTGGTTAAATTAACCAAGTTTAATATAGTTTATATAAGTTTGAATATTAAATGCTTCCTTTGAAATAATTAAAATTAATCAAACTAGTATTTCCAGTCAGAGCTATATCAGCTCACCTCAGCCTAGGATCATTCACTAGAATAATTGCTGGCTGAGTTGTCGTCGGTCCATATATGTTATAAATACTAAAAAAATATGAAAAATAAGGAATATAATATTATTAACGTGTATTGAGGCTTAAGTGAGCACCTCAGTTGTTTAATGACCAGAGTTCCGGGCTGCAGATACAGATATCCTGGGTTCGATCCCCAGCATTTCCAGAGCTTTCTGTGAGCTGTTGTGTCAGAAAGGGGTCAATTCAACCTCTTGAGAACAAATGAGAAGCTACTTGCATGAAAAAGTAGTGGGTCTGATATAGAAAACTGGGATTTAGGGCCCGAGGGTTTGTTGCGCTGACCAATGACACCCTTTATCAGCCAAAGTTGGCACCATCATCGCCAACAGAAGGCGGCTGCTTGTTCAGCATGGCTCTACTGCGAGATGAGGCTCAAGAGATCCCTACAGTTGCAGTGATATGTTTTAGTACCATATAAGTGTGAGACATTATATTAGCCATGTCAAACTTGTTGCCCTGTTAACAATTAGGAAAATCCATCCTGAGTAGACCCAACCGGGATTTGAACACTGATCTTCCCGTCATAGGCAGGTCAGTATAATAAGCGAGAGTGGGTGACCTAACGGTCTAGTGTTAAGAGGTCAGACTTTTGTGCTGGGGGTGCAGGGTTCAATCCTCGGTCCCGGCACAGATTTATCTTATTTCCAAACCCCTTCCTTCACCTCTGACAAGATGTGTATTAATCACAACTTGTAAATGTGTTGAGTGCCAGGCCTCAACCGTGGTTCAGATTCCACGTTAAGCTGTAGATCCTCAATTTCATCTTACAATCACCCTAAGTGCGTACAGCCCGAACGGGTAGTAAGACGCGGTGTTAATAATAGTAATAATAATAATAATAGTTTTAATTTCAAATTGAATTCCTTTTTTATAGTGCCGGCCAACAGTCGTAAGAACTATAACAGGCCAGCACTGAAAAGTACACAAGTTTGTTACAAATATATATAATAATTACACGAGAAAATAAGAAAACCAATAATAGCTAAATAATCATATATACTGATGAATATTTAAGAAATAAAATTGTAATTAATAATAATAAGAATAACAAATATCAATAATAACAAATAACTAAAGAGTAGTTAAAAGAAGTAACAATATGCAAGAAATAAATCAGAATATTGTAAATTTAAATATTATATACAGAACCTATACTTGATAAATTATTGATATGGGAGTTCCTTAAATAACTCTCTGAGTTTAGCTTTTCTTTTATGATTGAAGTCGAATTCGACAAATCTAGAATTGGTGCTAGGGATACAACGACCTATAAGAGCAAATGAGAAAAAATAATTGTAGACTACCAGAAGCCCGAGAATGGATATGAACGCCACATGATCAAGGCCAATTTGCAAGAAATGTTGCTATTAAAAATATTAAAGCTAAAAGGGCATCACAATAAATTCTACGCGAGAATAGCGTTTGGAGCCCTAAGAGGTTTCGAATTCTGTCATAATCATAATCATAATAATAAGCAAGTGACGCCTTAGACCATTCGTCCACTGAAGAGGGTCCAGTACTAGATGTTTATAATAACTATATAAATATCATTGAGATCATAAATGATGGTTTATTTTTTAACTCATAGTCACATGAACATACTATTATATTATTTTCACAGAAATGTTATGGTAAGTTTCTGGGTCGAAATAATTTTAACTATCAATCACATCCATGTTAATTATAAGTTTTAATCCAATTAATTGGTTCACTGTGAATTATTGAAAGTGGAGTAGGTTTATGATTTCATTTAAGTATAGTTAATCTGGTGTGTTTGTTATAATATATTCTGAATTTTTAAAGTTATGTTAATTAATTAAACTATTTACTTACACAAACTTAATTTCAAAATATTTTTTCTTCTATTCATATAGTATATAAAAATGTCTAGAGGTAGAAAGACCCATAAATTACTTCAGGGTCGTTTATTTTTTGGAATAGCTCACATTTATTACAGTACCTTAAGGGACTTATGGGATTTAAGAGACTTAAAAAAAAACATGTCTTCTATTTAAACCTTACAGTTTAAATCACTTTCTCCTTATTAATGTCTTCTAGAGCCCTTTTTATAAATAATTCATTAAAGGAGAATAAGATTTATTTTTATTTCGAAAAAACATTTTTCACAAAAAGTACTGATTTAACGTTTCTCAGATTTAGTTAGCTGAAAGTTAAAAAAATAATTATGTTATCCAACTATCGATTACGTCATACGTAATACGTCAACACATTTGACAACATAAAATGCTAGAAATGAATTAAACTTAGTCAAGAAAAGTGTTTTATGTGCGTATGACGATTTAGTAAGAAAAATCCCTACACAAATCACACGCCATCTTATGTATCCACAATACCAGCCACGACGAGTGTTCTCTACTTACGCCAATTTTTTTTTTGACACTATTTCGATCGCTGGTAAGATAGCCTGGTGGGATATGGCTTACCATGGTTCCTTGAAAAATAGGTACCGTAACAACAGATAACATCCTGTCTCTCTATCCTATAAGAACCTTTTTGATTTTACTTACAACAAACAGATATTCTAAAATTAGATTATTTGGTATTATTATTATTTATAATAACCAGAAAAAAAGGAAAGTTCAACACAAATTCGAATGAAACATACAATCCTTAGAGTTTGACCACAAGTAAATATTAGGCGCAAAGCCCGAATACGACCAATGGACGGATTTTTTGCTCCATCCAAGGATTAGATTTTTAAAATAGCCAAAGCCCAATTATTTTTTTTTTATAAATTTCGGGTTTTGGTCGTCTCCAAACAACCAAACCTAGGAATGTGCCATTAGTAAACGACCAAATCTTGAAAAAAATATTTTAGATCGTTTCTCGGCCAGACTGATCATGCAATTTTGAGCAACCACATGATTTCAAGAGGGAAAGTAGATCTGATTGATATGCAAACAGAACCAGACATAATTTACCAAATAGTTCAAGTTATCACCCACATGAACAATTTTTTAAAAAAACCTAACCTATCTTATTATAACCTAACATAACATAATGACTGTATTTTCAACTTTTGTCGTTAAGTAACGCACAATCCTAAGTTTGGTTGTTTGGAGACGGCCAAAGCCCGAAATCGAATCAAACTTCGGGTTTTGATCAGTTTAGAACGTGCCATGCAAGAGTTGAGCATAAAATCCGTCCATCGGCCGTTTTCGGGCTTTGAGTCCAACATAGACATACAATATGAGAAACAAAAAATAATGTAAATGGAAAAAGAACCCTATTGTAAGTGCCTTGCTGCAGCCCCTTTTTCATCCTCCAGGATCAAGGCTGGCATATGAAATAAAACAACATAATAAAAGAGGAAAAATAAATGCATAGTGAGCAGATAAGACACCCAATAGTATGTCATATTATATAATATATATTCTCATATTTCCACCGAACCCACCAATTATTATGCGCTACCAACAATAAAAAAGGATTAAAGAATATTTTCAGGAATGAGAAAATATTTAGTTAAATAAGAGTTAAAGTCAACATGACAAAATTTTAATATATAAGTGCAAGTTTTATTAATAAATATATATATGTATATATATGATCCATAGAATACATTTTAGGTATTTACCTTGCAATATTATTCATTTAAAAGTCACAATGATTAAAGCAAAAATCAGAATATATAACATGCTTTCCTTAAAAAGGACTCAAAATATTTAGCATATTATTCCTCAAGAAAGGACTCTAAATTTTTACTATAATTTCCATAATTTGGAAGGACATTTAACATTTAATATATGTCGGAATAACTCAGAATATTTGTCAAATCTTTCCTTGTTAAAGTAATCTAAATACATAACATATACTATTCATTATAAAATTATTAAATGCGTTACATATATTTCCATCATAAAGAGACTGAATATTTGTCATATCTCTTTCCATAATAAAGACTGAATATTGGTCATAACTTTCCTTGTAAAACAAAACTGAATACATGACATAATATTCATCATAACCTGACACTAAATACGTAACATATCTTTCCTTGATAAAGACTATGAAAATTTATCAAATCTTTCCTTGTAAACGGATAATGAATACATTACATACTATCCATGACACTAAATATGTAACATCCCTTTCCATAATAAAGACTCTGAATATTTACTATAAGTCTGAAGAATTCTGAATATTTATTATTATTTTAAACCGAGAAAGTATTCACGAATAAAAGGTGATCATTTAGACGGGCTGAATAATCTTTTTTTTTCTTTCACTCAAGACAGTTCCACTGACATACTATTTTTCAAAGATTTGATATTTTTTTCTGCATGAAAACAAGCATAATTTTTTTATGCACCCGGGTTAATTTTTTCATATTTTTTTATTTTCCAGTACAATCCTCCGCCTACCTGATTTTTTCCTAGTCAATTAGTTGTTTGTATATATATTTTAATTCTAATAAACTGTTTGTATATATATTTATTTTAAATCTATTCAAATATAATAAACTGTTTGTATATATATATATTTAAAACCGTCTCTATGTATATATAATATTTAGTACTGAGGCCACTGTTACCCCTATTTATAAATATATACATATTTTAAATATTCACAGTATAATTTTCCCTGTGTGTAAATACATTTTGTAAAATAAACCTGCTATGTTTGTGTTAATAAATACATATTGTAAATATTCACAGTATAATTTTCACTGTGTGTAAATAAATATTGTGAAAAACTGTTATGCTTGTGCTAATAAATATATATATATCGTAAATATTCACAGTATACTTTTCACTTTGTGTATACTTTTTTCCATGATTGTAATAAATATTGTAAAAATTTTTATGTTTGTGTTTTAACGTCTACACCCGCACCTCTCTCCTATCCTATAAATACAAGCTCATATAGCTTATAAGCTCAGTCTCAAACATTATGGAAAATTTGAAACATCCATTTTCAGCCATCATAAGCGGCCCTTCCGGCTGTGAAAAGTCACATTTTGTAGCAGACTTTATTCGTCACTTGGACACAATGTGTGACGTTAAATTTGATAAAATCATTCACATTTTGTAGCAGACTTTATTCGTCACTTGGACACAATGTGTGACATTAAATTTGATAAAATCATATAGTATTATGCTTCTTGGCAACCGGGGTTCGAACAAGACGGGACAAGTCCCCGCGTCATATTCTGTAAGGGTTTGCCGGAATTGGATGACATATGTAATGACTCACCACAGCTGATTATCCTGGACGACCTGATGCGTGAAGCCAACGAAGTGGTCGTTGATCTTTTCACCATTGTATTCCACCATCAAAATATTAGCGATATGTATCATACACAAAATATATTCCCCCAGGGCAAGGGCCAAAGAGACATTTCCTTAAATGCACATTACATCGTGCTTTTTAAAATCCCCGGGATAAAGCTCAGAGTCAACACTTTGCACGGCAAGTCTGTCCTTAAAATCCCCGTGTTTTGCAAGAGTCTTACCCTGATGATACAAGAACTCCTCACGGCTATATATTGATAGATTTCAAACAAGGTACACCAGAATGGTTCAGATATAGGACCTACACAAATGTCGGGCTCTGCGTGTACTTACCACTCGAAAGCTATAAAACACTGACACTTCCCGCTTACAGATCATTTCATAACCATGAGTCCCTAACTGCTGAAGCAGGCCCCTCTGCTACGTACGATGCATCGCATGAATCCGCAGCAACGTGTCGCCTTGATGAAAACGGCTGACAAGAAACTGTTTGACTCTGTTTGCGAGTGTGCCTACAACACTTTAAAAGGGCGGGTGCCTTTAAAAATGTGCAGAAGACAAAGTTACGTGCTCACAAGCAGGTGCTGCGCAAGCTGGTCAAACGAGGAGAGTGCTGGAAGAAGAAGAGACGACTACTCGTTCAGAAAGGAGGAGCGTTCTTGCACTTACTTTTAGCCCCTTTTATCAGTGGGGTCCTCGGTTCCTTATTCAACAATTAAATAAGGGAACACACAAAAAAGATGGTATTGGTGTCCCCGGAAATATTACACCATTACGAGCAACACCACCAAGTGGCAGCGGCAACAAACCTAGTGGTCTCATAGTTGGACAAGAAAATGGATAAAATCCTCGTGTCAAAACTTGCACTTTAGTCAACACCCTCCACCATCTGAAACCACCACCACCAACCCCGAAGTGATTGTACTTCCCATCCAAGCTGTACTTAATACTGTACCAGCACAAGCACGTAAAAAAGCTGAACTTTTACTAGAACATATCATTTCCCGAGGTGGCATCTCTTGGAACTCAAACGGAGAAATGAGTATTCAAGATACGCCTCTCTGTGGATCCAATATTGTGGATTTAGTCAACGATCTGGTCAGAGCAAGAAGACACGGCGAATCGGTGGGGTGGCGAGAGTTTCTCACGGCGCTGCAAAAAATAAACGTTCTGAAAGAATTGATTTGTAAATCCGAAACGTTTGGCGCCCATTAGAGATCCGACGCCCGTACCACAACCACTTACACCATCGCAACGCCCTAAGAATAAGAAACTGAAGAGGGTGGACGAAAACCGGTGGTTGCCGTTCAGAGATTAATGGACCGTTTAGCCGACATCTACTACGACCCTTCTCATCCTGCTGGGTTTGCAGGGGCGGCGTCGCTCATAAAGGTGTTCAAGAAAGATCCAGAAATAGTACCAGAATGGCTTCGTTCACAGGACGCTTATAACCTACACAAACCTGTGGTAAAAAAGTTTCCACGCAACATAGTACGTGGTGTCAAACATTGACGATCTCTGGCAAGCCGATCTCAACGATATGCGAAGTCTCAGAAAATACAACGATGGTGCTGTGTACTTGCTCACCGTCATCGACGTGTTTAGCAAGATGGCCTGGGCTAGGAAACTTCCATCCAAGACGGGGAGCGTCGTGAGAGACACATTTCATGACATTTTCAAGCAAAGCGGCCGTAAACCTCTAAGTATACAGACGGATAAGGGGACAGAGTTCACGGCACGTCTAGTCCGGAAATTTCTCAAGCAAGAAGGCGTGCATTACTACACCACTCATAATCCATACGTGAAGGCAAGCCTCGTGGAACGATTTAATAGAACTCTGAAAGGACGCATGTGGCGTTACTTTACCAAAAATAACACGTATTGGTATGTGGACGTCCTCCAAGATCTAGTCGACGCTTACAACGGCGCAAAACATTCCAGTATCAAGATGGCGCCCGTAGAAGTTTCAGAAACTAATGTGCTTCAAGTCAGAGATAGTCTGTACGGTAAAAGGCGTCCAAACCCGAAGCCTAAAATAAAAGTTGGTGACACGGTGCATATTAGCAAATCCAAAATGCTATTTGAAAAGGGCTACGAAAGCAATTGGAGCGAAGAGATTTTTAAAGTCTGCAGTGTCTTGTTGTGACAACCTGTCGTCTACAGACTCACCGAACTTGACGGTGAAGAGGTGGAGGGGACATTTTACGAACCTGAATTGCAAAGCGTAAATCTTCCCGAAACTTTTAAAGTTGATAAAATACTATGTGTCAGGCGTAAAGGCACCCGAAAGAAAGTTTATGTGCAGTGGAAAGGTTACTCCACCAAGTTTAATTCCTGGATTCCTGCCAGCTACGTCAGCGCACTACCATGAAGGACCATTTTTACATCACTTTGCCGAGCGACAGCTCTATGGAATATTTCCCGAAAAATATCCTCTCAAATTTCACCACGCAACTTCCTTACCGTCTTACACCCGAGGGCAGGTGGGAAGTCGCTCTGGCTGAATTTCAATATCCATGTTCTTTAACCACCGTACCCGAGGGTCTAAATATTGTATGGTACAACTGGGTGGACGCTAACGGCGTGGAACAAATATTCAAGGATCATATCCCAACTGTAAACTACAGCACTATCCATGAATTGATCAAAGCTCTAAACGAAGTAGAGGCATTTAAACGGGATTCCGGAATTGTATTCAAGTACACAAACCCCAACAGAGAAGTGGATACTGTATCTTCTTTAACAAATAAAAAGCTGCTTACTCCATCAAGCCAACTAAGTCTACAGCTCGGGTAGCCTCTAGCACCTAGCTGGACGCGTCTTTGTGAGGTGTGGGACCTCATCGACGTCGCCGTTGACCGATGGGACATGTGGTTGACACCCGTCGCACGCTATTGTAACGATTTGATCGACACACTCGTCGTGGATGTATGTGATGAATTGACAGATGCCGTTGACCTAGAACAGACTACGGTGGAGAAGCACATCAAAAACCTGTATCTTATCAGTTCTACCTACTATATACGTCAAGTCATCGGTTTGGACTATTACAAGCTGGATTGTGAACTAAAAACAATTTTACTAACGCATCTAAGAGACACTGTATAAAAACGTATGAACGAATATATGAGACATCCCTGTAAAAATGTATAATTGTGATGTTTAATAAATATATATTTTTGTAATATCTGTGTTTTATTTACTGATTGTCCCTTACGAGTCCCAACTTGTCTTGTCTGCCCGCCAACCTGGCGCCAGGGAAAACCCGTTGCCTGGGTCAATGACCTCATTATCTATTCTTGTCTCAACTCGTCTGGTAGGGCCGACATACTGGCTCCAGGGAAAACCCAGTTTGGCGTGGTCATGATCTATTCTTGTTCTGACTTGTCTTGTAGACCCTCCAGACTAGCGCCAGGTTTGCAACACATACCTCTAAGGAGGAGGGGGTCTCAAGGCAGGGGAACCATTTATCACACTTTACCCCCGACAGCCATAGCGCGTGGTTCTAATAAACTACAACGCCCTAATCAATGAATAAAAACTCCAACACCTCTATCCTACCAAATAATTAATTAACAATAATCAATTAACAATCATTAATAATTAATCATCAAGAACCAACATGTCCTGGGTTGGTAGGTGAGGGGGTGGTATGGGAGGGGCTGTAGGGTTTGAGGAAGAGGGGTGTGGGAGGAGTGTGGGAGGGGTGAGGGATATTTATAGCAGCCAATAAGAGAGCGAGGAGGAGGAGTCACGCGACCAATTCTGACCAATCAGCGTTGGGGTCAAGTTGATCTGTAAGGTCATACCAGCTACTCAAATTAATTCTATCTTAAAATATTAATTATTTATAAAGAAGTGCTACAATGATGTTGGAATTTAACGCGGACAAAAAAAAATTGGCAAATTCACTTTATGTTTACGAAATAACAAAGGTATAAAAAACGAAACTTTTTGCTGAACAATCCGGAACAAACAAATAACAAACAATTGCAATCAAAAAAACTTTAATTTTTAAAAGTGGGGGGCTAACTTCACGTACATCCCCTAAAGGCTGTCCGCGACTTCTTGTTCAATATATTCGCAACTACCCTCCATATCAGAAGCCCATATCCTCAATCCTCAACCAGAGGACGCGCTGTGCCGTGGATGATAGGCACCCATGAACAATTAAATTATTTAGTTATAATCTAATTAATTTTTTTTTAAATAATTATTTATTATCATCCTTATTGAACATAAAATTTAACTTTTTAACTTTTATTAGCACTATCTCTTACGAGCTTGGGCTGTATGCAAATGTTGGTCTACTAATGGCGCCAATGTGTTAAGGATGAGGAAGATTTTATTTATAAAATTATACCAGAATTTATATGGATGGAGAATGAATAACCATTTAGGAAAAACTATTCTATATAAACGCAAATGGGATTCAAACTCTGATCTTCCGGCCATCAGAAGTTTAGTCTATCACGAGAGTGACGCCGTAAATGATTCTATCGCCGAAGTTGGTCATATGGTATAAAAATATGTGTAATATGATAAAAGATATTAAATCGTTGGCATTTAAAATGTTCAACGCTACAGTTATATAGCTAGTATGTACTTCTCAAGATAAACAATTTTTGAAAGTATTTGGATATCAACCCGCGTTGTTAGGTTAAGATCTAAGGAGTCGCACTCCAATAGATTGGATTGACGCCAATAGGAAGTTTAGGGTTCAAATCTTGGATGAATGAGTTGAGGATAATGTAATGCAATCACGGCCCTCTTTCACAAACTCTCGTCATGACGAGTTAATTCACTTGTTTTTTTGATGGAAATGAAAATATTTGGTTCTAATAAGCTACAAGACTAATGACTAATAAATTCAGGTTTATATTCCACTATTTATAACTATGATGGTGAGGTTTCCGCCCACTTAGGTGGCCACATGGCTTAAGGCGTCACTCTTGTAATATACCAGATTGCTGACGACGATGAGATTGAGGTTTTAATCTTGTTCAGGTGTATTTAGTGTGGTTTTTACAAAAAGGTTTTATACTTTCCCTTCACGCAAATGTGGGTGCAGGTACACTTTCCATAGACATAACCCTCCTCGTCCCTAGCACACTAGCGTAGTTAGTTCATATCCCGAACGGGTAATAGATAAGATGCATGGCTTAAAGTAACATGGTTTTGTTTAACAAAACTTAACATCTGTCATTTTGTTGGGTGTTCTAATGGAGTGTGGAGCATATGTCCGACCAGAGGGAGGATCGCCGTCTATTGCTGTAACACACAAACCTGAGTTAGGCTTGTTCTTGATTTGTTATAGTGTAACCTGTTTTATTCTGAGCTTGTACCGGTCTTTCGTGTGGGAAGTATTTTGTTTTTGGAGAAATGCCCACACAGTGATTTGTGACCAAACATTATTCTTGGATATTTTCAAGCCATCTGGACCAGATCTCTTGGGATGACATTTCCCAAAATGTTTAAGAATAAGAAGATAAACCTTACGTTTTACACAAAATAGAACATTACTTAGTTTATTTTATATCGATATGAGATATAGTGTGTTAACTAAGGTTTGTTAGTTTTAAATCTGTAATGAAACATTGCTGTGATCCTGAGCAACCAATTAAATGTTTTAGTTCAACGGAGCAAACAAGGAATGTTTCTCAACATTGACATTTTTCTCCCCACACCTTACTACCCATTCACGATACACGCGTATATAACTTACGCTACTGAAAAAGGAATGAGGGAGATAGATATTTTGAAAAATTTCCCCCCGTATTTGCATGTCTGGAAAATTTGTAAGTATTTAGAGACGGAGGATTCAAGTCCCAATCACCTTGTCGTGGATACGCCAGTCACCCATTCGTACGTTTCGCAACCTCCTCCCATGGCGAAACAACTGATACTCGCACTAGTGTTCCACATAGATTGTACATCTGAAGTTTTACGTCTACACTACGCTAATAGCGATTTTGGTCCAAAAGATCATATTTTATTTTAGGTGACGTAAGCATATAAAAGTATATATTTTAAAAATAACTAGCCTATTCTCGCCTTATTTCTCTAGACACAAAAATAAAACAACCAGGACACTGATATTTGTTTACCATTGCATGAAAAAACTTCATATTCTAGGATATTAATATAAATACTCTCAGTGACTTCAAAATATTTTACTGTTATGAGTTACTGGGGAGATAAGGACTCAAGTTTGAAAATAGGCTGGATAAACTGGGCTTGATTTTTAATCAAAAATGATTAACATTTCTCACTCAAGG
Organism: Timema poppense; assembly: GCA_902141375.1. NCBI lineage: Eukaryota > Metazoa > Arthropoda > Insecta > Phasmatodea > Timematidae > Timema > Timema poppense. Next base: position 36,451 of record CABFOV010001750.1, on the reverse strand, counting down.
CTCATACTTAGGAATTTTCACCAAGTTACCTTTTACACACGCATACACTTTGATTAAGTCATTATTAACCTATATGTTAAGATACGGATGGATACCTACTATATAAGGACGATAAAGTTGTTTACTCTATTGCTTAGAAAATATGCATAGTACAACATGCGGTTTTTTGTATTATATTAAACTTGTAGATTTAAAATGAATTATATTAATTAAAAAAAAGTCACAAGGTAATATTTACTTTTTTAGACTAAGATATAATTTCAATTAAATTAAAATTAAATAAAACATTAATAACAAGAATATAGTTTTTAAGTTATCATATTAATATAGAGAACAAGATAATGTTTTATCATACACGACGAATATTTATAATATAATAATTTTAACAAAATCTTATACTTTCAAATTAAATCATATCCAAACTGTTGAAAAAGTTCAGTAGCTTCCTGGTAGATTGCTCTGTCTTCGGAAACACCCCTCTCTCTCCTCCCCAACCTCGTTTTGTCATTCACTATCTTTCCATTATTTTTTCTGTAAACCCCACTTCACCCCATTTATATCCTGCTCAGGTAAAACCCTTGAATTGACACTAATTGTTTGTCACCTCCAAACCTGAGCTATTGAAAATGTTTTCTGTGATGTATTTGTATGATGTATGTCATCAGTTTTTTTTATAGATTAGACTTAATTATGTTTACCTTATAAATAATTTGCATAGACAGTGTTTCCTTGATTAGATAAAACCTATTTGTACAACGTTGGTTTTGTAAGAAGAGAGAGGTGAAAAGGATTTCTCTAAATAGTTTTATTCATGTTTTATAGACGAACAAGACCTTTTCCCACATATAGCAGAATTAATATTGAAGATATTTAGATTCAGGGGCGCAACCAGGAGTTTACTTAGGGGAGGGTGGGCATGTTAGTCATAACTATTATTTCTATCCCCTGAAAATATTCATCACATTATTTTAGTTTAAGACATTTTTTTAGAGAAATTACACAAACACATATATATAGGCCTATATATGTTTAAAAAAAAATGGTTCAGAAATTATGGATCTTCTTGTACACATTAACATGAGTATAATTATTTGAATGATGTTACATGACCTCTAGTTGTGTTGACACGTCGGTAAATTCCAATAATAATAATAATAATAATAATAATAATAATAATAAAATAAAAGTGTCTTAGAAATTATAGGTCCACAAACCTACTCACATAGAGGTAAAGGCAGTTTTGTATCTTAGTAATAGAAAATAAATGGTACGGTGCGCCACACAGACTTTCTATCGCTTTTATTGAAATATACATTTACTAAAAATTCGTTAGGATTTGTGAAATGAAATAATATACAATATTACTTACTTTACGCAGGGGTGGCTTAAGAGCCGTGCAAGCCGGGCGGCTGCTTGGGGCGCCAGCTTGAGGGGTCACAAAACAGAGCTAGACATGACCTAACCTAGCTTGAGCGTGATATGAGAATAGTCCCCAAACCTCCAAATCTAACGTAGCCTGGGCGTGATATGAAAATATTCCCCAATCCTCCAAACCCAACGTAGCCTGGGCATGATATGAAAATATTCCCCAAACCTCCAAACCCAACGTATACCTGGGCGTGATATGAAAATATTCCCCAAACCTTCAAACCTAACGTAACCTGGGCATGATATGAAAATAATCCCCAAACCTCCAAACCTAACGTAGCCTGGGCGTTATATGAAAATATTCCCCCAAACCTAACGTAACCTGGGCGTGATATGAAAATATTCCCCAAACCTCCAAACCTAACGTAACCTGGGCGTGATATGAAAATAGTCCCCAAACCTTCAAACCTAACTTAGCCTGGGCATGATATGAAAATAATCCACAAACCTCCAAACCAACGTAGCCTGGGCGTGATATGAAAATATTCCCCAAACCTAACGTAACCTGGGCGTGATATTAAAATAGTCCCCAAACCTCCAAACCTAACGTAACCTGGGCGTGATATAAAAATAGTCCCCAAACCTAACGTAGACAGGGCGTGATAGTGGAGTTGCTAAGCTTAACAAACGTTGACTTTTTGTTACTAACATAAATTCTACACATTAGTATAATTTTGAGGTGAGTAAAATCAAATCTAGTGCCATTCTTAAAAAGTTATTTTACATTATCCAGCTTGAAATAATTGCACCCTAAAACTTCGTTTTGCAATTATAGCGTAAACCTTTCATAATATCCAAGTGTATGTTAAACATATAATAACAAAATAGAGGATGACATTTTCTACCAAACAGGTTTTTATAGTTTTATTTGTAATCCTAACAGTTTTTATACAATCTCTAAGCGAAACGTTTAGCGTATGTTTAAAATTTTTGGAGTTTCCCTTCAATTATTTTCCTATCACGTCCAGGCTACGTTAGGTTTGGGGATTATCTTCATATTTTTACAAGAGTACAATCACCAAGAGAAATGTGATAGCTGGAAACTATCATAAGATCTAAGAACTGCCAAATTAAAAATAAAATTGTTTTTGTGAAAGTTTTGACTGCCAAAAGTGACAATAAATCAACATTTTATGGTTATTACAGATAATATGGTTTGGCAAATGGATAAATGAAATTGGATCTGCTAACTTTTGTTAGCTGTTAGCTACCTACACTCCTATGGGGAATGGACTATCTTATCCACCGGTTACGTAGAGTGGCACCAAAAAACAATAACACCCAGATGTGAAATTTACCTCGGGCCGCCCCTGACTCTGTGGCATCAGGAACTAGGAACAATGATACAGACAAATTTAGAAAAGAGAAACATCTTTGTCAACCAAAAAGCATAAGAATAAAATTCATTTTCAAAAACCTGTATTGAAAAGAGTGGTGTAGTCGTAAATTTAGCAGTGCAAGGTCGTAGTAATCCAAAAGTTGAAGTGGGTTTTGGGACCCCCAACCACCGCAGGCAAAATGCTCGCACAAACATGAGTGCCTGTAGGAGCTATTTGGAGCATCTTTTAATGATTACTGAGGCAGAAACCTACTTAACGTACTTCCCCTAAAATTCCAGTAGTTCGCATATAGCACTGTAAATTTCATAAGAATTTATTGATTAATAGTCAACCGCCTACGCCCTCTGTGGTACCGTCCCTTAGTCCCATAACCTAAGTTCAACTAGTCGCCACAGAGAGCGCGGTTTTAAATTACAAAAAAGGGGTAATCACAGAGAGGCCATGTCATCCTGCTTCGACACTCTTGTCTTACCAGAAAAGCTAAGGCTAAGTCTAATGGACCTAACCAAAAGGTAGTCTGAGATCAGACAAGAACTTACAAAGGTTTACAAATACTGCCCAAGGGCTCGTTTATTTTCATAATACTCAGCGTTGGTTAATTTGTACAATGTTGGATATCAAACTTTGATATATATAAATGTTAATGTATAAATAATAAAGTAACTCTCATTATAAATAAAGATACAAATAGGATATAATAATCCAAGATGATAAAGTGAAATTGTCTCTAATAAAAAAATATAAAGGTTTACAAATAATAAATCTTCCCTTGAAACTATCAAGTCCTCAAAACCGCAAGTTAATATTTCCCATGAAACTAACATTTAATGGGTCTTGAACCTCGTAGTAATAAAATATAACTTTGGAAACATCTGACTGAAAACAATACAAATAATCTAATGTTTACATTTCCCGTGAACTAATAAACTAACCTAAATGAATCAAATACATCAGACGTAAACATTACAAAAACCCTAACACTTAACAATAATACAGATACATTAATTTGTTACGACCATGATTCGAACCCTGACCTGAATCCAAAGGCTAAAGGTTAAAGTCAAGTTTCCCTTTAAAATCCACCGGGATTTGACCCAAAACCTAAGTGTTACTATGTTTATAGTCAAAGTTTAAATATTCTTGTTAAGAAACGAACTTGCCAAATTTCTCCAAGAGTTAAACCCTGACCTGAATTTTACCATATTTATGGTTCAAGAACAATCTCCCTAGTTAACACTTAATCTGGTAAACTTCTCCAAGCTTCGCACCATGACCTGTAATAAGTACAGTTCATGGTCGAAGATTACTTTCCCTAATTTACATTAAACAAGCTAAAATTCCTCCAGGATTCGAACCTCAACCTAACATACGCAATGTCCATGGTCGGCGACTAATTCCTGTCAATAACTATAGCTTACATTTATAAGACGGTCCTAGGGGCCTACTATCTGCCCAAGTTATCCTTATTCCTAATCGGCATCAAAGAGTAATGTTTACGATGAGACACAAGCTTATATTCGATTCTGCCCAGCGGGGAGATTTAGGTAGGGAAGAGTTACATCATCATGCCGTCATTTACGTCCAATCACAAGGCACTACATATTCACAGCACAGTCGACACTCGCATAGCAACGGGCGGTGGGGGGTAGCAACGGACGTCTGGGCCACTGATATGTTTATTTGGAACTGCACTCTCGCGCATGTGCGCGTCGGACGAGTGTCTTAGTTCAGAGAAGGGGTGAGGATGCGGCTAACCTCCATTTCACAGTTTTCTTGCAGTACGTACACCAAAGTCTTCTGTGGCGTAATAATTGATCTTGAACGAGAGTTCGGCTTTTCTGGTCAAAGGGTAAGTTGAAAACAGTTGTTGGTGACGGGTCCGTCTGTAGCTACGGTACAATAGTATGAAAAAAGTTTTAACATAATAGTGATATAAAATCAATTAATTAACTTGGAATTGCATAGTATAAACCTTTATTAAAAAAGTATTTCGAATAGTTCTCCACGAAAAGCAGTGCCAGAACGGCGTTACCCCCACCTCCCGCTCCACTACACCCCTGATTAAAAAGTATATATAGGCCTATATATAATACATATATATATATATTTGTTTTTAACTCTAAACTTATTGTTTTTATAAAAAACATTATCTTTACTACAACTTTATAATGATGTTTTATTACGAGTCTCAATAGTTGCGAGGAAATTATGAAAATTTGAAAATTTCCCCTATGTAAAGTACCCTCAAAGTCATATTCGTGAAAAAATGAAAATATCCATCTTGTTTATAATGATAAACAGTGTTTGGATACCAAATTTAATCAAAATCATAAGAAAGAATTTCGTGAAAATAAATTAATTTTATTTTTGCCTCTCAATAAACTAGCCTTAAATTTAGGGTTAGATATCTAATTCCAAAAACACCTCAGAGGAGGGGGTGGGGTAGGTCTTCTGTAAACACCAGACACAAAGTTTTAGCCCAAACCAAGATACAAACAGTCAGACGGCATTGCGGGAAACAACTTTTATTGGTTTTAGGGGGCTATGAACTGTTGACATTTATCAAAATATCAATTTAGAATTTTTGACGATCACAATAGTTTCACTCCAAGGTGTCGAGACAAAGTAAATAGTAGTTTACAAAGTTTAGTTACCCACAGCCGTTGGTTTGATCGCCATTGATGGGAGGTCGAAGTTCGAATCTCATCTGCGTGAAATGAAGGTGGTTTTCCCTTTAAATATATATAAATATACCTTTATCGATTTTCCACAAGTTATTTATCACTTTGGTTTTCCCAGCTTTACTCAATGCAAATGCGGGTTCACTTCCTCATCTCTATCTAATCAGATTAAGCCATCAATAACCTGTGTTCTGAACGTAGCAATAAAAAGGAAATACTTGGTTTTGGACGGGTTATAGTCATATTATAGTAATAAATTAGTTATTTTAAATGGAAACATGTCTTAGCGAGCTTTATTTAACTCTGATTGTTTTTATCATAAGAGTAAAATGTTCTTGTAAGGATGGTGTTCTTTGTAAAGTGAAGTAGGTGTACAGTACGTAAATTATATTTAATTGAAATAAATTTTTAAAATTGCAATTTTTCGCCAACTTGGCCATCTTTTTCTAACTCTTTAAATTTTTTTGAAGATATTTATAATTTTGCTATCAGGCTATCAGTTAGAACAAAGTGTGGATTTCATTTTGGTTTTTCTATCTTCTGTACAAACAAATTGTGGTACACTTCTTTTAATTCTAACCTCCTTATAACATGATTTTAAATAATTAGCGTAAGTAGTGACTGTAAAAACTATGTCACTAAAAAACCAAAAAGAAATGGTTATATTTTTTTTTTATATAGGGAAGAAAATATATATATATTTCTACAGTAATATTATTATTATTTGCACCGCGTCTTACTACCCGTTCGGGTTATACGCACTTACGCTAATGTGTAATGGTAGGGTGATTGTGAGATGAAATGGAGGACCTACAGTTTAACGTGGAATCCGAACCACGGTGGAGGCCTGGCATTCCCCACATTCACAAGATGTCTTGTCAGAGGTGAAGGAAGGGTTTGGTAACTCTACAGTAATAGATAAACTAAATAAAAATGTCACAATTTACTGTAATTAATGATTTCCTTATGTAGCTCAGAAACATTATACTTTGAAAGGGATTCGCGCCCTTGACCTTTGACATTGGACGTCATTCTACAAGACCCCGAAATTGCGGCCCAAAACCCGGCATCACTCTTTGGAGAGAATAACTCTGATAGATTGTCTTTTGTTGAGCAGCAAGCAACAAAATTGAAAGCATCGGGGGGGGGGGGGGGGGCGGTCCGAGGCAAATAAACGACCAGATGGGGGGGGGAGTATGGTGGATGGTT
>CABFOV010001750.1:0-29758 GCA_902141375.1 Timema poppense | reverse complement strand
GCGGCCTGCCTGTGGAATGTAAGCACACTCTGAGGGTGGTAATATAGAGGGGGCGAGAGGGGTCGGTGTGTCGACTGCCATAACTACAGTATCACACCTCTGGTGAGGTGATAGTACCAGGAACTACTTGGGAGAGAGATTTGCAAAACCTCTAAATGTCCATCCGAATGTTAAGCATAAGAATTAAATAAATAAATACTTCATTTGTGAGTCGAACCCTGAACATTTGATCAAAAGGAAGAAGTGATGCCCACCGGGACAAGATGTAGTAACTTATAATAGTAGTTAATTAATGTATTTAACTTTATTTTGAGCAACAATATTTTATAAAACTCGGGACAATATATAATACCAGCAACTTTATGATGTAGTTTAAGGTAAACAATTTTTTTTTTAAGTGGAAGGATTTTGAGTTAAGTATGTTTTTATTTATTAATAAAATGTTCCACAACAAGGATTTAATAGAGGGAATTGAAATTGAAAGGGTAGAATAGGGAAAATGTACCATCATTAGCAGGGAATGAGGATGTGAAGACCACAGAGTTGTAAAATAGCTCTCCTATGAATCTATTTGAGATTTTAACCTTAACCCCCCCCCCTATGCCCCCCGTCACCAAGCCCAAACGCCTGAGACGGTGTGGGTTTGAGCCAGATAATTATAAACACAGGCTCCCCTACGTTATACCCCGATGAAAGTTCTTGCATGATGGTGAACAAATAAAGGTCATATGTTTGGCGGGAAGATTTGTATGAAAGGAGATTTGTGACAGCTCACAAGATCTATCCGGGATGATTGCCAGATCTAAGGCTGCTTTTTTTTCTTTTCGTTGAAAGTAAAATGAAAAAAAAAGATAAAAAATAAAAATAGAAACCTAGACCGGAAACGGCGAGAATGATTTATTTTCAGCAGAGTGGGGGACGTAGCAAGCGTGAGAAAAATAGTGACAAAGTTGTTTCTTACAACCTATAGCGGAGAGGTGGGAAAATATGTAGTGAGATAGAGTTTATAAGAGAATATTTCACTGGACAATGAAGAATATAAACCCTGTCCTGATAAAATAATTATAGTAGTGAATTAAAAAAAAAGTTGTCAGTAAAGTACCTGGCGAAATTAGAACTAGAATATTATTTACATCCGTTACTGTTCAGTCCCCGGACGTTAATTTATCAATATGAAAATGTAAACCCTTATTTCACCTATGGTAAATTTTTCGGCCGTGCCGGGAATCGATCTTGGGAAACTTATCTCAGTAGACAAACACGCTACCAACTGAGATAAGGTGTCGGATCATAGCTGGAATAAATCTCACAATAATACTCCATGGTATGAGCATATTACATCCAAATATAAAGTTTGAAGGAAACTCATAAAACCGTTTTTCGTGTTTCCTCAGGTACGAACGTCTTTGGTTGAGTGGGACATAAATAGTCGATAAAATTGAGTGACTTCAATTTTCCCTCTCATATGAAAAAATAACGTTCATTTAGAAACGAATTTGAGATTTCCATTTATTTATATCAAAAAGTTTCGCTTGGAGTACCAAGTCAAGGAAATAGAAGTAAGCTCGTTTGATGTTCAGATAAAGGGGAGTCAAGTCATTTTTTTTGGTGAAAATGGATTTTATTCCCTGAGTGAATACAAAAAATTAATCTACTAGTGTTTAAAAGAAGCTAACTCACATTCTTATTAGTTTATTCACTATGTTAGAGTGTAAAAGGGGTTGAAATATAAAATGGCAGTAGTGGTTTGGGTAGAGAGACTTAAGTCACTTATATCCGTTTACACATTGCTTTGAACTGACTTGAATTCTTTTCCACGTAACGCTACCATCTTAACAAAAAACATTTTTTTTACAAGATCTAGTTTTTGAACTGATATTTTCAAAATCCAAACAAATTTCCTCTACATTTAAACTGTTACAAAAGATTATTTAACTAAAAAAATTGTTTTTAACAATTTAAATGTAGAGGAAATTTGTTTTTTATGTGAGAATGTTAATTGAAAAACGAGAAACTTCAAGATTCATAGTGAGAATGTTCACAATACCGAGTTGGCAACACTGGTTAACAGAAGACCAGAAACACACTTTGGACTATAAACAGCGAAGTAAGGCAAAAGATTGGAAGATTCCAGGATGAAGTGAAAATTTAGATCTCCGGAAGATGATGTGAAATCAATTTTTGAAGAATACTAGAGTATCGGGAACCATTCTAAAAGAGTTTAATATATTTCTGGCTTAATAACAACCAGAGAAAAATAAACTGAACATCAGACATGTGGCACTGCAATTAAATGGATAAACTTCAGAATGGATACAATTCAGGATTTTGTGGATATAATGCAAATATTTATAGTGGATACAAATCAGTCTCTTTATTTGTGGTGCTTGTTTAAGAAAATATATGAATGGAGACCTTTCAGAATGGATACCATTCAGAATGCTGGTAATATTATGAAAATTGATACAAATCAGACTTTTTATTTGTGGGGCTTGCTTAAGAAAATGTCTGAATGGAGACCATTCAGAATGGATACAATTCAGGATTTTGTGAATATTATGAGAATGGATACAAATCAGATATTTTATTTGTGGTGATGTTGAAGAAATGTCTGAATGGATACCATTCAGAATGAATACCATTCAGAATGGAAACAATTCAGCTACCCTTACGTCCTGTATTACTTAATGACCTACCCGTCAACAGCATTATAGTTCAATGAGATACTAGCGTCTCATACAGCTTCATGACCTACCCACCAACATCATTATAAATAATATAATATCTGCTAGTTGTGGGGTGGGATTGAAGTTAGTTTCTCATTCTAAGCCTGCGGTTCTTAATCTGGGGTACGTGGGCACCTTCTACGGGTGTACGCGAGCATCTCTCAAGGGACTTATGGAAAACCTAATTGTTGTCAATTACCGCCATCCTGGTTATTTACATTTCTATTTTTTCCTCTATTTTCTCTCAGCTGGAGACAGATTTTTGAGAATTTTCAATCCTCTACTTGACGCTTTCTATATTAGCAGTTGTTATCTTGCTTACTTTTAGAGTAATTTTAGCATCTTTCATGAACAGATTGAGAAACCTAAAAACCATTACCACCTCCCAAACAGCTCCCCGCCGACAACAACAACCCCTTGATCTCTGCTGACAGTTAAACGTGTATAAAATAGAGTGGTGAGAGTTTAAGTAAATTATTATTTTTTTGTTTGATCTTTTCAGAAACGAAAGAGCTTGAAGTTTCTTTTTTTAACCTTTGCCAACCTTTTCTCGTATCGGCCAAGGTTGATAAGTGGCTAACTAAAGCCAACACGCCTTGTTAAAAGGGGAAGACTCAAACCGGAAAGTGAGGCTACCTCTGGTGAAGATCATGACTGTAAAGATGTTGTTGAGCCAACGGAAGCTGAATCTTCTCTCCTTAGGCCTACTCATCAGAATAAATCTTAAATTAAGTTAAGAAAGCATGATACTGAATACTTGTCTTTAGTATTTTCTTATGCAGGAGGTGATTCAGAATCTATACTTGTATGTGTTATTTGTATAGAGAATCTTTCCTCCAATTCAATGAAGTCATCTTTATTTAAAATACAATTTAATATGAAATATGATAACCTTAAAAGTAAGCCACTTCACTTTTTAAGCGTAAGTAAGCTGAGATAAAATCTGGTTGACAAAAAATTATCTCTTTTTCATCTCTTAATATGAAGGGCCTTGAAGCGTTGTTAAAGGCTGAAAAACCGCACACTGATGGGGAGTCATGTATACAGCATGCTGTGAAAGACATGATGTCCAGTATTATTGGTGAAAAACCAGAAAAAATGCTGGATATTATCCCTTTGTTTAATGATACTGTGTATAACAGGATCTCAAGTATGGCTAATGAGTTGGAGGAAAACCTTATCAATAAACTGAAGTCCACAAAATACTTTGATGTACAGTTAGACGAGAGTACAAATCGCACAAATATTGATTCTACCCCCAATGTGGCAGAAACTATTTTGTTCTGCAAGGAGATCCCATGTCAGAAAATGGCACAGGAAATATTTAACATTATTGATGGGTTTAGTAACTCAACATGTTACAGACTGGGAGAAGTGTTTTGGAATTTGCACTGACGGTGCACGCGCTATGACTGGAAATTATAGTGCTGTGGACTCCCAGATCAAGAAAGCCACCCCACAGGCAAAATTTGTCCTCTGTGGTCTTTACAGGGAGGCTCAGGTTTCCAGAAAATATCAAAATGATATGAAAATATTATTGATAGAAGCCGTGAAGACCGTTAACTTTATAAAATCGAAAGCAAGAAAATCTAGATTATTATGTGAAGAAATGGGTTACGATCACAAGGTGGCTTTCCAAAGGAAGTTATCTGGGGATCGTCTACATGAAATTACTAAATACGACAAGCAGTTAAGGTTTACCTCTCTGGCAGCGATTATGAGTTTTGGGACAGATTTACATATAAGATGTGGCTGTACAGGCTAGCTTTCATGGATAACGTAATTCAGCAACTGATTGAGCTTAATAAAGGTTTGTGAGTTAAACACACAACAACATTCAAGTTTCATGACAAAATAAAAGCTTTAAAAAAGAAACTTCAATTTTCAAAAAAATCAGCTGTGTAGGGACAGCTGTCATTCTTTCCATCCTTAGAAAATTTCGTAAAGGAAAATTAACTTTAGCTTCTGACAACGACATAAAAGAGCATCTTCTGGGTTTGAGTGAAGACTTTGGCAAAATATTTTTCTGAAAATTTAGAAAGCGAGTTCTGGATGTGAGATTTTTTTCTGAAGTGGAAGAATCCAATCTACCAGACTTCTTTTCAACGAAAGAAAAGGAAGAAATTATTGCACTGTCCCGTGATGAAGCCCTCAAATCCAGTTTCAAGAAATGATATTTGGCAGATTTTTGGTTGGAGAGAGTGAACGAGTTTCCTCATATAACTGACCATACCATCAAGTTTACGATCAATTTTTAGACAACATATCTCTGTGAGAGTGGTTTTTCATCCATGGTGTAACTAAAAAATAAATACGGCAATAGGCTAAATTTGTAGCCGGACCTCCACTGGACAGTTTCAATTGGACAACTACTAGACCTCAAAAAGTTGTGCCAAGAAAGGCAGCCACATCCCTCTCACTGAAGAACTTTGGGATTCATAATATATCGTCTCTAGAATTACAATTAAATATTTTGATTTGAAAATATTATGTTTAGGTTTAATTTTCTCTTTATTTTTGAATGAATTTGTGAAGAAATTTATAAAACTTTTCTATAGACTTTTTACAGTAAAATGATGTTATTTTAACTAACCATAACGATTCTTAGTGAGAGATTAAGTTAAGTTCATAGCAGTTGTATTATTTTTAAATAGATTCGTCACATTTGAAATATTTTGATTACATATATTTTTTTCTCCAATGGATTAAATATGACCATGTGGTCATATTTTTCTTAAACCTGTCATTTGGATTTTTTTCATCTTGGGGTACACCAAACTTCTTAGTCATGCTTAGTGAGTAGACCCTACAACATAAAACAAAGTTTGAGAGCCGCTGTTCTAGAGCATATTTTTACTTTGATATATTGCACATTATTTTGGTTTGGTTAAACTGGTGTCAAAAAAAAAGCAATGGAATATTTCTATTTTGATAATTTATAGTGAAACTTTTGATTTCTAAGGAAAAAAGTGAATGTTCAGATTACTATTATTATATAACATTTACGCATCCAGCTTTGGCAGGTCCCATTGTTAAGCCGTTGCCCTCTCGCTCACAAGTGCAGATGCTCTAATCCTGTGTGCGGCTTTCCTCTTCTCTAACAAATCCCAGCTCTGGGGCCCTGTCAGTTGGTCACAGTGTACTTACTACCTCTAGTACCATCTGACCTTCATAAATAGGCCTAATATTATTGTATCTATAATGCAGATTAACCTTTGTCTGTTTGGTCATTGATGAAAAATTAAATAATACCAATCCCTTTTGTAAATATATTCAAATATATCTATCCATTGTTTTAAAAGTAGCTTGTAAATTTAAACACTAATTAAACTACACAAATATATAAGTTCTCCCCAATAAGTGGTAATTGAACAGATCCATATAACTGGATCGTCAACGTAGTGATAACGTATTACTAAACTAGAATAGAATATTTCACACTAGCATCATCTCGAAACTAGATATTCTTTATTTCACCAGAACGTTACTATCAGTGAACGGCTTTAAGAACATTCATATCTGATCTTCTTTATGCTAACATAGTATCTTACTACCCGCCAGGTATATATGCGTAGAAATAAAATATAAACACAATCATATATTTTTTATTTGAGGTTTTATTCAATTGTCACTTTCTGAGCCGGTCTTTTATACAAGCACACGACTTACAAACTTACTTAAACCAGCAGCATACGCAACACTCAGCTCCCGGCCATTAAATCGTCACTGTAGAAGGGGAAACACAGACTTCACCTACGATTATCTTTTGGACCATGCTAGGAATCGATCCCGGGACTCTTAACTTACTAGGCAGATAAATTACTGACTAATCCAAGGTGTTAGGTAGCTACGCAAATAAGTTAATAATAGGAAAAGTAGATGGGAAATAAAATGTACTCACGTTTGCTTGGAAGGATGGGGTTGAAACATTTAGCTAAAACCCACACCCTGTCAGAATATAAATATGGACCTGCCAATCACTTGAAAACATCCATAATGGGCCTTACATTTGAACCGCGTGCCCACAGATGCGGATTACCTAAAATATTATTATAAGGTTTTGACCTTTACATAACATGGTTAGTGGAGATTTGCATTAATATACATGCAAATAGCAGATTATCTCTTCTCTAATTTGGTTAAAAGTCTTGATTAACACAAATGTATTCACGAAGTTAACTTGTTTTCCTAATTGTTTCCCAGTTGCCGCTGATAGAAATGGCCCTGTTTACTCTACGACTGGAACAACTTTTCTCGTTTCCGCAAAGGGAGTGAGGAAAGACCTGCATTTAACGGGGACTGCAACCTCTAAATGATTCTGTAAGTTTGCCCATTATATATTTCAAAGCTGTAAACTATATAGACTAAATAAATAATTGAAAATACGGCCTTTTCATCGAGCTTTACTAGATTAATATTATTATTAGTTTCTGGCATTCATAACGGTCACTAAAACGATTAGATAGTCTTGAAAATGAAGTGTTTTTTTTATAAAGTTAGATTTCATTAACTATACGTCCTTTTAAAACCAAAATTTGTATAAACTTTTTCAATGACTCTTTTTTTTTAAAACCTAGAGTTAGTCTTTTTACTTTCTCGCTATCTTACAGGTAGAGAAAGTATTGTGAGCGTCAAAAAAATAATCGAACTCGATATTTTGATGAATCTCGGTATTTCATAACCCCCTGAATCCAAAAAAGTGATTTTTGAATCTTTTTATGTCTATCTTTCTGTCTGTCTGTCTGTAGCTCCGACTAGAACCTAAAATATTTTACCAATCGGGCTATACCTTGGTATCTAGGGTTTTCATAGGGTTGCCCAGAGGTGTTTTTGGAATAGGATATCCAACCCTAAAATTAAGGGTATTTTACTAAAAATAGAAAAAGTCGATATTCTCAAAATAGGCTCTAACGTATTTGATTAAATTTAATTTCAAAACATTTATAAATATTCCAAACAAAATGGCTACTTTCAATATTTCGGCAAAATAACTTTAAGTGCTCCAGTCAAGTGCATAGATTCTCATTTTTTATCATATCTCCTAAACTATTTAAGAAATGAAATTACTTATTCTTGCAAATATGTAGATATATATAATACAGATATTTAATCAGTGCTATATTTTTTATAAAACTTATAACTTTCAAGCTATAGGCCGACACAAATATATATATATTTTTTAAACTTTTCGAACACTAAAGGTAAAGTAATGCGACCCTAAAAAATATATAACCTGAAACGGTGATGGGTGTCGACGTCTTATGACCCTCAGAACCATAAGAGGTGGTTTTAGCAATGCCGTAAGTCTGTGTTAGCGCTGCTGTTTTGCTCATCGGATATTATAGACATGAATCAAACAGAGGAAGATGTGATTTTTACATGTTGGCTTTATTTTATTTCACTTGATAAAACGAGGAGAAAACGAAGAAAATACTGGGTTTATAATTTGTTTAGAGCAAGAGAAGAAGGTGCATTCCACACTATATTTGGGCGACTCAGAGATGACCATCAAAAGTTTCACAAATATTTTAGAATGAGTGTTCCAAAGTTTGAAAACTTACAGAAGCCTCTTTCATTCGGTTTTTCAACTATCTCCTTTCAAATATTTTCTTTAGTGAGAGAATTATCATAGTATTTATGCTTCAAATTATATACGCATTCATACTCTTGAACTAACATTATTAAGTTTTATTCATGCATAGTTTTGGCTTATACCACACAGTTGTGTTAACAATGTTGGAATGTTCCTTGGCTCAGCCACTGTCAGATTGTAGATAAGAACCTTCGTGAAGGTTCGCCGCTTTCCGGAAGAAGCCGAAGTAGGTGAAACGACACTAAGTTAGGACTGTGTTCGTACAGTGCTGGACCGTGACCTTGGGAAATCATTATCGAAACGATCCAAGACGACATAGTCCTATGAGTGTGAATCAAACTTAAGTCAACAATATCATTGTTTGATAAATCAACAATGCACTGGATCCCCTGCCACTGGTCTATGAGAAAGAAAGAGAGCTAAGGGGAGGGATAGAGCTGGCTACGGGGTGGTTCCTTTTCTTATTTTCTCTACTTACTACCCAGCCTTCTCATACGCTTCTAACATCACCAATGGAGATGAGAATATTTATTTAGCACCACGTCTTACTAGCCGTTTGGGTCATAGGCTTAAGTACTAATTACGCTAATTGTTTAGTAATCGGGAAGGTTGAATTTAGAGGAAGCGAACCAACATTTGCTTGGAGGGAGAGTGGAAAACCATTAAGTTCATCCGACTGAGATTCGATCCACGATATCCTCGTCCTAGACAGTATACCTCAACATGAAACTAGCGCGTTCGCCAACTACGCCATCGAGGCTTGTGGCAATGAGAGTACAATTGGGGAGCTGAGAAGAAATTATCTTGCACGAGTGGGAATTCATTCAGAAACGTCTTCAGTACACCGATCCGGGATTCGAGCCCTGGTCTCTCCTCCAACAATTAGACCGGTGAGCTCGACATTCAGTATATTCTGGCAGAGAGTGAATATTCAGCAACTTAGAGTTTGGAGGTTTTAGGTCATTCGACTGAGAGATAACCGGTTGCTATCAGGATGACTGGCTTGGTCTTGTCTATTATTGTTTTATGGTGACCAGAAGGTCAAGGGTCAAATCTTAGACGAGTCCACTATGTATGATTCTACATTTAGGATCCACTGTGGTTTCCCCTAGATTAGGTCACTTATTATTATTATGTGTTCTGTCTTACGACAGGTCTTTTTGTCAGTGAACTTACAGGCCAATGTCTCCTCCTTCAACAACCAGAATTTTCTTCTTTCCTTAACCTTATCTAATATTAGAATCCTCCTTCTTCCTAAGCTCCTCTTTCCCTCACCCTATCCTTCAATGACGTCATGCAGATCCCCCTAAGAATAAGTCCAATCAAGGTCATTTAAAACATTAAATTAAAATCTTTAGCTATTCCTGTGTCTTCAGCAAACCAAACTGATATCATACAAGAACTTTGTTTTGGCGAAGAACATTACTTTTAATAAAAATGAAATTAGTTACCTTAAAAACGCCACGTTTTATTTTCTTCTTAGTTGGTCGAGTACTAAGCCTATTTTATCCGCACATGGAAGAACTTTTAAGTTAATATAAAAAAAAAATACTGCGAAGCATTCCACAAAATGTAATTATATTTGGCTGGTAACAATACAAATTGACATGCTCATGAATAGTATAGGTAGGACACATTCATGACGTGTGAATGCATGGTAGCAAACATGGTATTTTCACGAACCGTCAGAATGATACTTCAACGTTCGGATTGACAGGAACATTTATAAGGGAGTCAGTATTCCAGAGATGTTTTCTGATGTTTGGTGTAAAGTGTGATTTTGTAGTACTACGTGCCCTACTGTTCGTTCAGGATATCCTCAACTGACTCCTGCTCACTGATACATCATGAGGAAGTGTGATTTCATTTTAAAGACGTGCAGTCCCCATATATGAATATGTACAATGAGATAACCACAATGTGAAGAACCAATCCCACAGAGCTGACTACCGTCCTCCTGGGTGGCCATTTAATAGGTTTGTGCACCGATATAAAGGCTTAAGTAGTTTTCAGTTTAGTTTTCATGAACTATCTCAAGTAATCACTATTATTAAAATGTAATTTAGAAATTTGTTCACTGTACGGTAATTTACATACGTTGACTTATTATTACAAATAATTATTATGTTCGATACGAGAGCTTGATTTGTTTGGGATGATCATATTTAGTGGCGGGGAAGAGACAAAATATTAAATCTAATAAACAAACTTTCGAACTCTTACCAAACGAATGACGATTCAGGGATCTGTGCAGCATTAATTTGGGGCACGCGCAGTCAAAAATGTCAATTTTTTAGTTTTTTTTACATCCAAATCGAGTATTGTAGCTACTACTCTCTAACGGCAATAAAGGGAACTACCTTACGTAGCATGCTTGCAGCGCTCTATTCATTGTGTGGACAGCTAGTGAATCGGCTAGACGCGTTTGTGTAATGGCGGATACATCGTCAAACGGTGAGCTCTTAAACAGAAACAATTCCGCGAGTGGAATAAATAGTGTTGAAAAAAGTTCGCCTCCACAGAACTTTGAAATGAAAAGTGATATTGAGATGGAAGGTGGTTCTACCGAAAAGGCTGGTGATTATGTTCGAGAGCTTCTTCAAGAAAAACAATCTCTAGATTCGTCGCAATGGCCGCATGCATTGCGACTTTTAGATCAAGGTATAACAAATTACTAAGTTTTTTTTCTACAAATAATTTTTAAAAATAAACATAAAATAGTAAGACATATTTTTTTATCAATAGTGAAGTCTTGTAAAGTGTTAATATTTGTAAATGCATAGACCGGTTTGTTGTTTAAAACAGTTTTACCGCCATTGTATCTATTACCTGCATGGCAATGCATTTTCTTAGAAAGAATCACATGGTATGGCATTTTACAGTCTCTCCGTAAGCTAGCGTAGAATTTATCCCAAAGTCTCCATAAACAACTCCCAAAGCCTAAGCTTCTTGAATTATGTATAATAATACATAAGTAAACATAGTAAACGACTGATCTTGTAGCACTGAGCCTACAATATAGGCCTAGACTAAACAAACCTATATCCTCGCAAATTATCTTTCATAATATAATAATGCAATGCAGGTAATAAATACAATGGCGGTAAAACTGTTTAAACAACTAACCGGTCTATGCATTTACAAATATTAACACTTTACAAGACTTCCCAATTGATAAAACACTTTTTTTTAGAAATCTTTCATTTATATATTTTTCTATTGTGGGCCTGTTGGCCTACCTAAATATTTTAAATAAACTACCAGAGCTATAGTTTTATTTTTACAATATTTCAAAATTACATTTATCTTACGGGTAGACCAACTTGTAGTTGGTTACTTTTTCTAGCCCGAATTTTTTTAGCATGAATAATTTCTGTTAAATAATTTATTTAAGGCTATTTTCATAGTTTTTCCAACAAAAGTAGTAGGACTACTGCAAAACATAAACTACTAAACATAAATAAACTAACTAGCCTAGACCTACACACACAACTAACATTTAGGTGTAGGTTAGAGATGAATCAACATTATCAAAAACGTTTTTGATTATAATTGTATTCAACTAAGCTACCCTCAAAACTGGACAACATTCCACAATCATTTAGCCTATTTCAACCTAGGGGGTACATTAACCTAAGGTTAACTTAATGATAAAATGGTAAGAGACAAAATTATAGTAGACTTAGGCTTATTTTATCTTTTATTTATGTATGTATGTATGTGCCACACAATTGAAAATAAGGTATTCTCGGCCTTTTTATCACACTAGATAAGCAAATAATTACTATCTTTGGTGAGGCAGAACACGCCAGCTACAAAGTGGAGTGCGGAAAAAGGGAGAAATGAATGTTTCAGACAAGGGCCCTCTAAGTCTGAGCCACGAGTTGTGATGAAGAAACTAAACAAACAGATGGGAGGCAAATTGGGTTTAAATCTGGGGACATATACTGTGTTTTCTTACTTATTATTTTGAAAACTATTAACATAAAGTTTAATAAATAGTTTATATTAATAAGCCGTACTTTACTCAACCCACCTAATGGATTAATAAATGAAAATACAGCAACTAGGCCTAATTTATTTGTAAAGTTAATTTTCTACAAGTTTCTGTGGCATATATTGGTACAATCTATCTAAATTATCTTTAGAATAACATACTTGTTAGCCATATCAGAGAGTACACAGAATAAATGTCAAGTCCGCTTGGTTTGGTTTCATGGTGACTTGGGAATGACTTTATTAAATGGTTTTCCACTCTTCCTCTACGCAAATTTGGGTAAATTTCCACTCAAATTCTAGCTTCCTCATTCCTACCTACCACAATAGTTCAATTAAATGTGGCTAACCTGAACAAGTAGTAAGATGAGGTTTAAAAATTAAATCAGGGCTTCTCAACATATCAAGGCCCGTGGCACCCTTGGGAAGGGGATTAAAATCTCGTGGCAACCCTGTAAGAATTTTTTTTCAAGCATTTTGTTTTTAAAATTTTTTTTATCCATCCTACAAGGATATAATATCATACTATAATATTAAACAATTGATTGTGTTTAAAATATAAATAAATATCTTTACTTGACTTATTCCCTTACTGAGTTAATTGAAAGATATAAATTACAATAACAATGAAATACATAAATATAGTTCTAGAGTAAAATAGTTTTAGAAATCAATAAACTAGCATAATAACCATTAATAATATGTATTCTTCAAAAAGGGAAACATTTATTGTCCTATATCATGTACTCAGACAGATGCAATTCAGGGAAACACTAAAATACAAAACTTTCTTTTGTTTCTTTATTTTGTGGTAATATATTTTCTCCATATTTCCCCCCTCAAACTCTTGCGGCACCCCTGGCCAATCTTGGGGCACATCTGTTGAGACTCCCTTCTGTAAATTGACTTAAAGATTTCACTTTGTCATCACAACAATTTAATTAAATTACTGCTTTATCACACACTCATTGTGAATGTTGCTATTTAAAACTCGCAAGTTACTTTATTGCTAGTGAAGAGGAACTCGGGATTTGAATCCCAGCAGTATCTGGGGGGACCATTTTAAAAGTGTTATTTAGTTGTTATCACCATTAGGCTACGATATAAGATTATTTCAGTGTTGACATTAATGTTTTATTTCATAATAAAGGTTTATATATTTTAATTTTGTTTTATTTTTAAATGTACCGTACTCCATTTCATATGATTTCAAAATCTGTGGTCCTCCTTTTTCATTTTTGAATCTGATCAGTGGTCACCATAACTAAAGGGTCATTCCATGTCAAAACAACCAATACAAAATATCTTCAACCTTTAAGATTCAGATTCTTAAGATCCTTTGTTTATCCATCGTAGGCACATTGAACACATAAAGAGGACAAAAAATACAAAATTTCAGATTTTTCGGGCTCTTAGTTTTTGAGTTATTGACTTTCATAAAAGTAAAAATCACACAAATTTGACAAAGTTTCAAAATCTTCACCTAACTATAGTATGATTTTGGTAGGAAGAACAGTAGAAGCTAGTTACTAGAACAATTTTAATACATCCATACATCAAGTCATGTGATCTGTAGCTGTCATTTTTGATAGATATTATCAATTACTATAAAATAACACAAATAATAAAATGAAATGTTATCAATGTTGGCTGCAAATAAACATGTTCGAATTTTATCTACTGTTCTTCCAACCAAAATCAGGGTATAGGTGTTTGGTCGGTATGCAAGAACAGAGCTGAGGGTGCCATTAGTTTGAGTAGAACGGTAGTGGCGTTAATTTAATTGCCAAACGCAAACAAGAAGTGATGTCATAACATGAGTGGCGCAGAAGTGCAGTTCAAAGCACACTGCTCTAGAACTAGTGGCCCACTCACATTTTATTTTCACTACTAACTCATTCCTACTTTTGTGACACTTTTCCAAATCTTAAATTTATTTGCAGGTTAGCATTTTGTTTACTTATGCTATAAGTTACACTTTGTGTTAACAATAATTTGGCAGGAGCGAACTATGTGTGGTGTTTTTCAGATTTAATAATTTAGTAATAGTGATGATTCTATAAGTGATTACTTTTTACATGACTAGACTTTAACAGATTTTAACTACCTGCACTTGTTAGTTAGGTTAGATTAGTTAAATGTGCTGGCGGCCAGGGTTCAATCCTCGGTCCCAGCACAGATTTATCTGATTACCAAACCCTTCCTTCACCTCTGACAAGACATCTTGTGAATGTGGGGAATGCCAGGCCTCCACCGTGGTTCGGATTCCACGTTAAACTGTAGGTCCTCCATTTCATCTTACAATCACCCTACCATTACACATTAGTGTAAGTGCGTAGGCTATAACCCGAACGGGTAGTAAGACGCGGTGCTAATAATAATAATAATAATAGATTAGTTAAATATGATATAGGTGGGTAAAATGGTTTTGAATACTAACAAATGCCCCAAATGTGGCAGGAGCTATGAATTAAATTACGCACTAGAATTCATTTTATTGGCTGAAATTAATACACTATAGTAGAACTCTTCATTGCGGTTTGGGAGTACCTTGCACCAACCACCACAATTTCAATCTTTTCACCACACCTATAATAATTTATTATTTTGGTTTTGGAATTAAAATAAACTCATTTAATTTTACAATCTCCCACTCAAAAGGATAAAATATCTGATAGTAATTTTGATTGTTCCCTCTACATTCCTGGCAATTTTAATGTTCTAAATTCCCTAATATGTTTTACCTATTTTCGGAATTCCATTTTGAAATTTAAATATTCAAAACTTTGTGTACTTTGAATAGTCCCTAAACCCACTAACTAAATTTCAATTCTCTACCACAGATACATCATTTTTGTATTAGTTTTTAAAATTTTAACCCCAGTAACCTCCAGTCATTTCTCTAATTCATTCTATTTTTATTTTGTTATCTGGAGGAGTCCTTCCTGCTTGCAAAATTTAAATACTCATCCATACATAAAAGGGATGGTTATATATATATATATATATATATACATACACACATATATACTGAAAATAAATGGTTTCTATTAATCTTGGACATTTTAATCTCCTTCCACCCCTCATCCCATCTGTTCAATTATCACTTAGAGAAATTTTAAATTTTTAGACTTGTTTGGTTATCTGAAGTTATACTTCTACCTGTCTCCCTTATTTAAATTTTATACTAAAAAGTTCTTTTTATAAACCTCACCCTCTATATATCCTGAAGACCCATTTAAAATTGTCAGACTTTTATATTTATTTGGAGTGATCTCTATTTTCTTTTCTCGTGAATTTCAGTTTTTTTTTCTATTTATAAATAATTAGGTGTAGTTCTGTACATTTTTATATAATATATTATTTTATTTATTACATTGCAATAAGTACCCATTCCAGTTATATACATATTTTGCTAATGGAATGGGGATTAGTAAGGTAGAATTTTAGGGGAAATCTACATGGATTTGCTTTGATGAAAAGGTGGGTCTTGGGACGTTTCCTAAAGTAAATTACATATAACATTTAACATAGGGCCTAATTAAATTAAACAATAGCTATGCCCATATTAAATATAATATACATATTAAGCTCAATAAACATATATTTAACAAACTATAAGCTTTTGGCACACCAACTGAAAAAGAAATGTGTGTAATATAGCGCGTATAAGTTAGGTAGACACATGGACTAAATGTCACTATTGTCTATTGTTGCTTATTGGTGATGGGTGGCCGGGGTTTAACCATTTTGCACTAAGCATATTTTCACAATTTCGGTGTAAGATAATCAGGCCAATTCTTACATATTTACCTGAGTATTTGTGATTTCCTACCATAACAAAACTATTCAACATGTATACAAGAAAAAATCCACACTTATGCTCTAAACATGTTAGAATTAGGAAAAAAAGTCATCTATCACTATACAATAGATGAATTGTAAAAAATATTGAAATTTGGAAAATTTGGTTAAAATTTAGAGGTAAAAAAAATCAATTGAAATTTTTTCTTTTGTCTTCATCATTTCTACTGAAATAAATATCATTTACTTATGTAAAGTCTGATATAAGTATGGTGTTTGTAGTTTTGTTAGTTTCTAAACTACATCGATTTTAGTAAAATTGTGTATATGCCTAAATACTTTGGAGTCAGCACCTGTGTTTTGGAAAACACTCCTTGCAGCAAATAAATAAATAATAAATAATGTTAAATAAAAAATAAATCAAAGCCACTTTCAAGCATAAATTTACTATCATTATATATAGTAACTATCTAAATAATCTAAAATGCCATTGTCTAGTTATAAAAAATGTACTAACTACTAGGCCTATATAACTTATAATAAAAACTATTATGAAGAAAACAAGAATAAAATAATAAAGCATATATATACACTTTTGTAAGAAAACCAAATATCAACTACAAACACTCAAATCAAAATAATATAAAGAAAAATACAGGAGTCAAAAACATATTCACGCTATGGTGTAAACAACTGGAAATAACATAATCCATTTGTGCAAAAAAAAATACACTTTTTATTGACATTACAGTGCTTTCTTGAGGAAAATATGAACTACAGCTTAATATTTAGGGTAAAGGCTTATGGTTCCATCTAGTAACTTTTATTATACTAACAGACAAGATTTAGCTGGCGCAGATGGATCAGCCGTGAGAGTACTTTAGCCATTACTTGGCACGCCGATCCATTGGCGCGTTGGGCGTTTGAAGGTTAAATCCCTGGTGTATGTATTGAATGTTTTTATCCAAACAGTTTTCCCATCTCCCTCTACACCAATCCTGATAAATTTCCTCTAAATGCCTTTTCCTCATTTCTACCCCACTAATTTAATTAAATTAATGTGGATAGCCCGGCCATGTTCAGTGGAAATATATACCAATATAAAGAGAGCCAATAAACAATACATCCATTTCTACACTTATTAAGCATACAGTAAAACTATACAAATTTTTAACCAAATTAAACTCCCTCTTCTTATTTTACCATAATGTAGCCTAGAGTAGATTAGAGTAACAGTGCACAAATGTGGATACACTTCCTCCATGTCATACCTTCCACATTCCTTTCTTATTGGTATAAATAAGTGACTAGCCTGAATATTATAAAGCTAAGCACTGAATTATTTTAAATATACAATATTTTTGCACTACACTTTACTGGAGAATAAGAAAAGGTGATCTTAGTGAAACATATACTATTATTGGGCAGTAGGGTTCGAGTGATGGAGAGGGGGGTTGAAGTGAGCTGTCATCATTTGGCTACAATATGTCAGATATAATATATCTCACAAAAATATCTTATGCGAATTGATGTTTAAAAACTATGAAAACCTGATGAGATGTGCGTCAAAGCTATATTCAATACCCACCCTCCTAAAGGTAAAAATCAAATATAAGTACATGACCAATCCACCATTAATATGAGATACATTTTAATAAAAATCCTTAGCACTGAAAGATAAAAAGTAAATAAATAAAAACAATCTTTTATATAAAAAATGTCATTTCTATAGGAAGTAGTAAGTATTCAATGGTATAAAAAGTATTAAGTATTGAAATACTTACACATTCACCTATAGCAAGTTATTAAGTCAAATACATAAAATCAAACACTTGCACTTGGAAAATTTATTAGTCTAATATTCATCTGTTTAGAAAGCTTTTAGAGGAAATGAAAAGTTACAAAAATTTGTTTTTATGCCAAAACACAATTAGAATAATTTTTGTTGAGAAAATAGTAAAAACAAAGATTCAATTCACACTTCCCTTTAAGATTTGTGACCCACAAAAAATGTCGAGAGTAATTCCTTGTAGGCTTATTTTACTGCATTCAGAGTCTTCAACATACTTTCATACATTTATTTCAAGACATTGGCATGAAATGAAGGAAATGATATATATTAATTTCTACTATGCAAAATAACTTCTTTCAAACTTAATTTTGATGCATCATTAAATTCATGCCACTTATCAGGATGGTGTTGATTCAATGCCTAATTCTTTCCTAAGACCATTAATATCTTTCCCATACTGTCCTTCATAGTGAAATACTTATGCACTGCAGTTTTGACACTATGTTATTTTGTTCATGCTTCATGTAATTTCTATTGCTGTAACCATGAACCAAGGAGTTCAGCTTGCTATTTGGCTTTAAACCACAAACTAAGTTATTCAATTTCTTTTTGGCAAAATAAATGTAGTACGTCATCAGTTCCTGCGCTGTGGTCCAACACTTTAGAAGGGGTTGGTTCAGTAGTGTTTGCAACACATTCATTTAAATTACTGGTTCCTCCTTTTCATGCTTTGGTGTGAACTGTTACTGGCAGGTCTTTACAAGGATATGAGGATCAAGCCTTATTGCAGATATGTTCATGTATTTGAATCTGTACTTGATGGTTTTATTTGGCATCCCTAATATTTTTATCATACAGAAATACTAATCTTCAATGTAATTACGTGACTCTTGTCATAAATGTTGTGGCATATTTTTGAGTTTTCCAGTTAGTCACATCCTAAAATTTGTTTTGCAGAAATGTAGAACTCATTCTCATTCATGGCCATCAATCTTGCAACCCAAACACTACATACACACGCACGCACACACGCACACACGCACGCACACACACGCCCACACACACACACACACACACACACACACAAGTTTAGTAGGCTAGATGATGATAAAATATATTTACTTCCCTAGAGTTTTCATTGTCAACCAATCACACACCTGACAGAATTTGCCAGGACAATTAAGGAATTTCCTTTTCACACATTCCAAATAAACACAGATAAACTGCTTCTGCTATAGATGTTTCTCTTTATCTTAAAGAGCTATTATGTGAGTATAAATGCAGTAAAATATTACTTACTGAGACACTATCGCCATCTTTGAGTGAATACAGAAAATAATTGGCTATGTATATGATCATTGCGCTGTTTTATTTTGAGTTACCTATTATATTTACATGTAACAACTATACTATAGGTCGTAATAATGTGATAGATTAGAGTCATATTCCACAAGCTATATATGTTATGCGTAAACACAAAAACTTACATGTAAACTATATAAAAATTATGATGTGATATACTATTTTTATTGTGATTTCCAAGATCTACAAAACAAAATTGGATAAAATGAGTCACAAAATTGCTGGAGGTAAAAATCATGTTGACAAGTTTTATAAAACAAATCAATGGTCTAGTAAAATTCTATCAATTTTGGTCACAAGCAATATGTTTTTATTTTCTAAAAGGTGCTCCAACTGTCTACTCCTAATCAAATTAAAGTACCAACTGTATAGGCCAAAAATGTATTCATGCTGACACTTGTGCAGCCTTATTAAAAATTAATTTCTCCCACTCATTTTTCATCATACGTCAAGTAATTTCTGCGTGTATATACTTATTTTGGACATTTGAACACATTCTTAAAATTCTTTAAAACTACACAACTACATTTTTTTTACTTCATTTTCTATTAACATTTTAACCATTAATGATACTTAAATTTGCCAAAAGTGTGTCTTTATGTTTTTTTAAGATGACCATAATCTTCAAACTCTTCAACTAAAGTTGAAACTTTCTGTTGATTCAATTCTGAGACAAAAAGCTTAAATTACCTACCCTCAACTTTAATATTTAAAATTCTGTTCTCTTATCTGTATAACTAACATGAAATACGGCTATCTTGACGTTATAACAACAATGTTGCAGTTTACTCTTTACAGATTGCTTAGATAACGGGCATATTATTTGAAAATTGAGCCTTTTATAGTAAAATAATTATGATTTGGTCACACAAAATACTACTACTGTTTGGTAAAATATAACTTAGAGTAGACCTGTAACTACTACTTAAACATTAAGTGGGACTTCAATCACTGCTACCATATTCAAACTTTTAGATATTAATATTACATTTCAATCTCTTACAATCCTCAATACCTTTATTAATTAGTCACATTGGTAAATTGTTTTATTGCATATGGCAGTTTTAATCAAGGTTTTGATGAATTCATTCGTTAAAATTTACTCCAAGTTCATGTTTGTTGTGTCTGCCTTCACACCTTGAAAACTGTATTATGTTAAGTTTAAATTATATTCCCCATTCTGACACCAGCTGTCCTAAAGAGTAAATGGGACATAGGTCTCTATTGCGGGTCAATCACAGCCATTCTGTGATAGCTAACAACCCCATCTTTAACACATTCTCTTAGCATGTCCTAATGCAAATGTTGAGGCTAGTTAGGTTCAGTTTTCATGGTATTATTTATTTAATCTTATGTCCAAGAACCAATAATTACTTAAGAGCTGGTTCCAAAGGAAGGTCTAATATCACATGCAAGATAGTAACCATTATTGTAATTGTATTGATTGTAATTTCAAAATAAAAAATATTGGAAGCTCCAAGTCTTTGTGCAGTAAAACTAAAATATGGTTTCGTTCCATATTATTGCTGTACTCAAATGACATATTTTAAATAAAATAGTTCACACAGATTAATTTACAAAGCTTAGTGACTATTTCTACATTTATTTTAGAATCTATTTCTTACAATTCAATGTGCATTTTCCATTGAGCTACATGTTTATTAGTCTGTAAATTAATTACATTGATCCAACAATAACTTCTTGCACTTTTTTTTTCAATTATCTCAATGAAATAACAGAGTAATACAAAGCAATGCAAACACACACACACCCACACACACACAAACACCCACACACACACACACACACACACACACAATAATTAAAAGCTCAATTTGTAAAGACTCACTGATTGTCACAGCCTACACATACCACATATTCTATATGAATACAATTAAGGGTTTGTATCACTTTCTTTCATGAGCATTGCGCAATATCTACTGCACACCGAGGTCTGAAGTTTAAAAATCAACAGTGCACAAACATTTGCACCTATAAGCCTTAATATTAAAATTTGGATTGGCTTTTTAAATAAATTAAAAACTGTCTGTTTGAAGAATACTTATACTTAGAACCGAGTCTTACTACCTGTTTGGGTTATACACTTAAGCACTAATTACTCTAATGGGTTAGGAATTGGTAAGGCTTAATAAAGAGGAAGTGAACCCGCATTTGCGTGGAGGGAGAGTGGAAAACCAGTTAGTAAAAACCACCCCAGTTCACTCGAGCGAGATTAGAACTTTGATCTCCCTGTCCTCGGCAGTCTAGCTCTATACAAAACTTGCGGGTTGTTCGAAGAAAATAAATCTTTGCAATATGCAATAGTTACTTTTTCTAGTGTATCATAAATTTCATTAATAATAAAATATTTGTGTGAGAATACACATCATAGCGAGGTCTAATGTTATTTTTAATGACTTCTACTTTATTTTTGACTAGATTCAATACACTGATTTATTTAATTGTAATTACTAGTTGACATTCAATTTTATTATAGAAAACTTTGTGTTAAAATAATGAAGTTGTATTCAAATAATTTTTATTATTTAAGTCTTAGCTGTACCATACACACAATTAAAACATTCCACATATTCCAATTCTTTTCCCTTGATATGTAAATTTTTTATATCACAGTTTAATTGATTATATTGAAAATTTAATCTTGGACATTAAATTTGGTCTTTGTCTAAGTTTGGAAAAATATGATATCAAATATTTGATTCTAGTAGGCCCTAGTGATCCAATTTTAATGGTTTAACCTTGTGCAACACTCTTCCCCATGGCGATCATAATCACTCTTTTCTGCAGGTGATGTCCTGTTATCCTGCATAACAAGGGGTGGCCTACACCCGCAGGTACTGCTTTGAACTAAGAACTTCCCTTACAAATCCAATTATCTTAAAGTTGGAGGAAATGTTTTGAACTGAACAACACTAGTACAAGAGTTGAGTTTTAACTTTTTGAAAGTTGTATTTACAAGTTATATTTGCCAAAAGTTATGCACACGTGCAATGACAATCTCATATCCATGTTAAGGGAAGAAAGTATACAATGATTTTTGTGAGAAGTACGTTCTGAAAGTATTTTTCCACTATCAGAATTCTAATATTTAGTAGGATTTAGGTATAAAAAATACCTCATAACAAACTTCTTATATTACCTACGTTTCATTTTTTTGTTACATATATTTTACTTGAAATATATTGATTGAGATAACCTATTATCTTATTTGCTCTTAGAGTTGATTTTATTTTAATGCAACATATTCTTTGAACTATTGTACCGAATTATTAGTTTAAAGTTCTTAGCAACCAATATCTTAAACTTATTTATTTTACTCGAATTGGGGTTTAACAGATTAGTTTGAGCACTAGAACTGAAACTTTGTAGTGAAAAATGCATAATTTTATTGACTGTATGAGTTACAACAAAATCGAGAAACAATGCCGCATACGAATAGTCAGAACGGTAAGGAAATTTGGTTGATTCGTAGGCCTGCACATAACATCTCATAAAATAACAATAATAACGCGTTCGTCCTTGAACATCGGACCGTTATTGTCTGGTATCTGCGTTTTCTCGAGCGGCACTCAACTCAAGGGAGAAAGGCTCGCCAAGACTCAAAACTAGCCCAACCAGCGCTTAACTACTTAGGTCATGTCCTATGTTGACCAATCTGCTCTACCCTGGTAACGAAAGGGAGAGGTAAAGACAAAAACAAAGCCATATCACTGAATTAATCATAGTTGTATATATTATGCGTTTATTTTAAGGGTTGAGTCCTGGCGAACTCGGCTCAACATATAATGAAACGAAGTCTTCTCTATAGTTAAAAACAATCAAAATATCACCTGAATTCTCTCTCTCTCTCTCTCTCTCACACACTCACACACACACACACACACACACACACACAAACCCTGTTCACATGCTAGAAAGGGACTTATGCTTTTTCCCTGTCAGAAGTTATAGTAGGTTTGTGGTAGGTAAAAAGCCCTTTTAGTCGTTCCTTCCTACCAAGAACAAGGTTTATATATGTGTATTCAAGTGAAAATTTGACTATATATATATATAGGCTAATGTCGCCTCCGTGTATTGAACGTCCTCCACCACTTTGTGGGCGTCCAACTGCCTCCAGAGCTCTCAACCCAGCGGACAAAATGTCGAGACTAAACAGAGACCGAGTACCAAAAGCATCATCCATCAACCCTCTGGTTGTCAATGAGTTTATGTATCATGATTATAACTGGCAATTTGTTCCTTAGGACTATATATAATACGAGGGCACAGAGAGCGAAATTATCTGTCCCTCCAATTGCGGCTGTCCGCCGGGACCTTCCCCTGCTATATATCCTTCAATATAACAGAGGGGACAGGAGAGAAATCGGGACTCAGTCGTGATTGGGGGAGGGAACCAACTATAAGTTTGTGTGGATATATATATATATCCACACAAACTCACACAAACTTTCTTTCTACATGTTTTCATTTACTAAACCGATTTGAATGCCTTCAAGAGTTGATATATTTCGCCCTTGTGTATTGTGATTAGTTATAAATAACTTTTTTTATGTCTAGTACGTTTATCTTCCATTAACTTTATATATATATATATATATATATTTAAATTTCTTTTCTTCGCAGGTTTTTTAATTCTCTCACTTCCTGTTTCAATAAAATATGATAAAGATAGCGTTTGCGGTTAAGCCTGATGGGTGGGGGCATTTAAATTTCGCTAACAGTGTTTTCACTAACCTTTGAATAATCCATTTCGAAAGCACTGAAACTTGCTTAAAGATAAAATAAATCATTATTATGTATTTAAGAGTTAACGAAATAAAACGATAAAGGTATATTTGAGAAGTTTTCCCATGAGTGCCTAATAATGCTAGTATTATAAAACTAGATTCATGTTCCTAGGTGAAATTCTGTTTATATAATATTAGTCTGGCCTACAGTCGCACCCTTAGATAAAACGTAATCATTGTTGTAGGTACCTTTGAGGACTGCACTGAATGTAGCTATATCGATGTTTATCGAAATAGTTTATAATCGCTGTAACAGATATTAAATGCTTAGCTTCAAAAACGTTATTCAAAAATAGATATACTTTGACTCTAATAATAAATCTTCATCTTTAAGCCAAAATGGCTGACATACCTTCTCTAGCTGCTGCTGCTACTACTACTACTACTACCACTACTACTTTTGACACTTGTTTTTTGAGATATTTAGTTGCTGTATGTTGTTTAATGCTATTCTACCGTGTTCTTTGTAAGTTTGAATTATTATATATCTTTTATTGTAGCTCCGCTTTTAAAACACGATTGGATAAATATTCTCACTAATTATTATTATTATTATTAGCACCGCGTTTTACTACCCGTTCGGGTTATACGCACTTACGCTAATGTGTAATGGTAGGGTGATTATGAGATGAAATGAAGGACCTACAGTTTAACGTGGAATCCGAACCACGGTGGAGGCCTGGCATTCCCCACATTCACAAGATGTCTTGTCAGAGGTGAAGGGTTTGGTAATCTTCTCAATAACAAATCCCTGAATATGACCTGGGCCATAACTTATTTTGTATGCCTCTAAAAACCAATTTTCAAGGGTTTGCCATCTCAAAAGTTTTTTATTGACAATAATTTTTAAATATTGTGCAAAAAAAAATTTTTCTTGATTTTTATTATGAACCCATTTTTAGTATAGTGTTTTATCTGAGACCAAAATTCATCTATTTCTACCATAATATAGTGTCTGTAGTAGGGTGCTGCTTATTTAACCAATTTTTTAAAAATCTTTTGAAGAGGCATCCTGTCATTGTGCTCTTATTCGTGAGAAAGTAATACATGCTCTTTTAAAATAATTTTTATATAAGTTTTAGGGATAGCTATCGGTTCTTGAAATTTGATATTAAAAAAACTCAAATTAGTTCTCTATACATGTATCTGCTTATTTTTAGTTATTTACATTTGGGTATACTTAACAAACATATAAATAAAATAACACATTTGAACATTGTTTAAAATAAACATTAAAATTAGGTTAACAAAGCCCTGTTTTTGATCTTTTTGAGGTACTGTATGTAATTTGTGGTATTCCTCTATCAATGCTACTCTTCTGTCTGTAATATCGTTGATAACCCTAAAAGAACAAACAATTTCTCTACTTATCTTATAATCATCATCTTCCCCCCAAATTTCAACATTCTTCGTTAGAAACTCCGATGGAATATCTGTTATACTGAAGAATCTTAAGAGTGTTGCAAGATACAACACTTATATTTTTCTAATCAACGAGATCAGGATCCAATAATATGCGTTTCAGTAGATACTCCTTTCCTTCATTGTTCAAGGTATCCATCATCTTCCGTTTTGTTAAGAGTTGAAACTTTTTCATCAGAAAAAGCGAACATAAATTCCCTTCTCTTCTCTTTTTGTAAGCTTGAACTTGAACTAATCTCTGAATAAATACGCTTTTAATGAATAGATTGCTTTTGCCATCCATCTAGCACAATAAAGTCCAGCAGGTGCTCTGAACGATATTCGTTTTTCAGGGTCACCTCCTAGGAATATAATAGTAAGGTTTAGTGATTTCTTGTAGTCATCTCGAGTTTGGAACTTTCAAGCTGTTTCTGGACAAAAATGATAATGTAATTTGTAATATTTTTGACCACTAAAGTTAGACGCATCCGAATCGACAGTTTAAAGTCAATTGTGTTCCAGGAATTTTTAAATCTTTTGAACAATAACATCTCTGGACTTGTTGAACTTCCAAGAGCATTAACAACTACTGCTTCTAACATGATCTCCATGATATGATGACGACAGGCCAACCATTTAATCTCTCTTTCCATATTTTGTTACAAAATAATACATGCCCCGTTCCTAGGTCCAATATTTACTGCAGCACTGTCGAAGCTCATACATTTTATTTGATCACAAAGTCCCCACGATAATGCTGTTTCAAAAACTGCTGGTGCTGCTGAATCTCATGTTGCAGAAACTAGTTTTGGAACTGCGAGAAGTTGATCAAAACTCTACCAGATACCACGATTGGATCATTTTTATATACCAATGTATATTAAGGGGCACTTCTGGCGTAAATACACTCTTCAAAGATTCCGCAATATTCAGTCGACATTTAATACGTTGACGACGGATAAACAAACTGTTAACATTGTATTTTGAAGGATCGCAGCCGAGTCACTTAAGAGTTGTCTTCAATACGACAGTTGCTTTTCTATCACTTAATTTATTATTAATTTATTAACATCAAGCCTAACAGCCAAATCATCAAGGAGTTTTTTTGCTACCTCGTTTTTATGGAGGTAATTCAGAGGTTGAAGAACCTTGATCATTAGAAACACAGTTATCAGATAAATTGATCTCCTATTCCCTCGAAGAAGAAGACAAAGGAAATGGAATTCGCTCATTGATTGATTTAATAATCTCTTCTTCTTGCTCCTGCATTCTCTTTACACGAGTTTTTCTTGCCAGGACGTCCTTTTTCTCGTTGAGCAAGAATTCATTCTTTATCTTCTTGAATACGAATAATTCTTGGAGCATCAGCATGAATGATATCAAAGAGATCTTCCATTTTCTTCTCTCATTCTTCTCCTCTTTGTCTTAACCCTTCTAAACCTTTAGCTTTGTTGTCTATCTTTTTTTAGTGTCTGCCATTCCCTGAAAAGCTCTTCTATTTTGTTTATCACATGTTTCTTAAGTCTTGTGGGTATCGTGGCCCTCTCCCAAACCACTAAGAGATCATTTGCATTATATTGGACAGAATCTCTATTTTTATTTATCTCATTTTTGCTGTGAACAAACAAGTACAATACGTATTTTTATGATTGAAGTTTGATTTGACCTAGGTTTGATGACATCCGACTAACCATCCCTATTTGTGTCAATGTTCTTGTAGCAACAGTTACTTTGCTACTTGATGCTCGAGTTAAATTCTAGGCTTTTATAAGTGTATTACCTTCACTTGCATTCACCTGCCTGTTGTAACAAACACAAACCCACAACTTAAACACACGTCACTTTACTACTTAAAGATAATATTGTAGACTCGTTTACTAATAAATAGAAACTCTAACTTGTAAACCAATACAACAATTAGATAGCTTGAGTGAACTGTTCCGAGAGTGCGACACGTCTACAATCTCACATAATGGCGGCCAACCAATTATGTATGAAAAGGGAAAGCGTTAGGGAAGGGGTAGTCCTCGGGAGGGGAAATTGTGGTGTAATGATAACGAACAGCTAGTGCCTCGGGCTCTCACAATAATTGGTAGATGGATCGCCTCAAGTTAAAATTACCAATTGTTACAAAACTTTGATGTGCGACAGTGACCTCTAAGATAAAATTAAATTTTAACCGTACCCGTTTTTCAACAAGGAGAACAAAATAGTAGGGTGCCCCAATTATACTTAAAAAGCTAGGTTTTAAGCAGCACCCAAGTCTAGTGCTGGGCATCATGTCCCGTGGCGCACACACCAATGTAAGACATTAGTGTGTTTCATGTGCCGGAAGGCCGCTCTGGACCTTGATTATTATCATTTAAGAAAAATGTTCATATTTTTGGTAGAGACAGCCGAAGTAAAAATAATAATAAACATAAACTCTTTGGAGTAAGAACCCCAGGACATTCCTCTATCCCCCCTATCCCCTACACCTTCTAACCACGCCTTGGTTGCTAAATTATTTAATATTTGCCCCGCCCCCAGACAAAATGGTTGTGCAGTCACTGGTTGGATATAATAAAGCCTCCCAAGTTCACATATCTATACTATACTATATTTTATTAACAGACACTCGTTTGTGAATCTCTAATCTTACACACTCCCTAATCACACTTACTCCCTAATCGCACACACTCCCTCATCACACACACTCCCTCCCTAATCGCACACACTCCCTCCCTAATCGCACACACTCCCTCCCTAATCGCACACACTCCCTCCCTAATCACACACACTCCCTAATCACACACACTCCCTCCCTTATCACACACTCCTTAATCACACACTCCTTAATCGCACACACACACTCCCTTGTCACATACTCCCTAATCACACTTACTCTCTAATCGCACACACTCTCTAATCGTACACACTCCCTAATCGTACACACTCCCTAATCGCACACACTCCCTAATCGCACACACTCCCTAATCGTACACACTCCCTAAACTTACACACTCTCTAATCGTACACACTCTCTAATCGTACACACACTCTAATCGTACACACTCTCTAATCGTACACACTCTCTAATCGTACACACTCCCTAATCGCACACACTCCCTAATCGTACATACTCCCTAATCGCACACACTCCCTAAACTTACACACTCTCTAGTCTTACACACGCCTTAATCGTAAACACTCACTCCTTAGTCATACATACCCTTAATTACACAAACTATAGTCATACAAACCCCTAATTGCACATTCCTTGATCACACACTCCCTAATCATACCTCCTAATCACACACACTTCCTAATCATACTTTCACACAAACTTATTTCCTAATCTCACACACTCGTTCTTCAAGGTTGCCTTGGCCACTCCACAGTCAGACGAGGTTACACCAGCACTCGATCACTGGACATAGCACGCGGCAGTCAAAGATTCACAACGCTCGCTAGGTGATAGAGGTCTCTAACGTAGCGGGGAAGCGATAGATAGATTAACAGTGAGGCTAGAGGTCGTGCCAGATACAACTATCTAGGGAAAAGGGGTGGGGCATCAGGTTCTTGTAGCCATGATAGATTTCTGCGGATTTGTCTGTCGAACCCACATGGTTCCGGCTAAGTGAGAGGGTAAGGTTGGGAAAAAGGTCACGGATTAAAACTAAATTTGTCTTCTCTGTGTCTTGGCTTTGAAATTGATTGAGGCACATGGCTTAACCTAGATTTTTGTTACTAAACACAAATGTTTTCTTTACAGCATTTTACATTCTTGTAAATAAGGACACTTATTTTTTCAATCACCGAATTTCTTTGACTGTTTGGATCTTATGTCTTATCATTGATAATAATTATACATTTGAAACATTAACCATATTGTAAAATCAAACAGATTCATAGTTTGTAAATACATCCACTCATTATCACACCCTGGATCAAACGGTTACATCTTTGCTTACTGAACTTAAGTTCTCGAGTTCGATTCACGGCATTGTAAAATAATTATGGTTTTAAAAACTAGTACTTTCACTAGATGATAAATTGATGCCTGGAGGACTGGATGCTGTGTATTTTCTAGAATTAAATATATCTTCTAAGTTCTATGGTGATATATAATCAGTCGGTTTAGAAAGTAGGGGAGAGCCGGTGAATACCGATCACTTTTTTTATAAAGATTATTACAAGTAGAAAAAAAGGAATAAAAAAAAAGTTTTCTATTGTAACGGTATTAGCAGCTATTTTAGTATTTGAAACCAAGTGCAATCAAAGATTTTTATGAATG
>CABFOV010001749.1:77857-96644 GCA_902141375.1 Timema poppense | reverse complement strand
ATATATATATATATATATATATATATATATATATATATATATATATATATATATATATCTTAAAAGATACAAAATGAAGGGAAATATATTTTAAAAATCTTTCTTCAGTTACTAATGAATAGAGTAGAGATCATATGTCCTGTACAAAAAAAAAAGTTGGAAATGACTACTTGGAACTACCTTAGCTTTTAATTTGAAATTACATCTTGAAACTACCCGTAGCTTTTAGTTTTAAATGATGACTTGTACCAGTAGCTTTGACTTTTTTTTAGTTGGAAATGATGACCTAGCTTAATGGACCGTGGGTCTCGTGTCCATCCCGTCCTAGCACTGGCTGAATGAGAGCTGAGGTACGAGGGCCAACAAAGACAACCCAAGTGAGAACTAGTCTTCGAGAAAGACCTACTCGGTTGTCGACAATTTGTAGCGACATTTCAGGAGATATACATCTCGTCTCTAGGCCTGAAACAAGACCACTTTGAGGTAGGAGGGGAAGGGGGGCCTGTTGTTTGTTACTTTTGCGGTGGGTCGTGGCTCGTTGAAGGTTTCTTTAAGATCTCTTGGACGATAAATATCGAGTTTCATCAGGAGGTTATATACATGCGTTCATACGTTGTTGTAAAGTTCTTTTTTTGGTGAAAATGTGTATTGTACCTTTTAGGAAGACTCTTGTTTAGGGAGCACTGGAATGCTTTGCTTTGATTTGGTAGGTCGGTGTTCAATACCCGGTCAGATTCACTTGAGGTTTTTACACAAGGTGATGTTTCCCTATCCTTTCTCCAGAACATTATCATTACATATCCTTTCATTTTATATAAAAAAAATCACTTAGAAATATGAGTTTTAACTTTTAGTCTCAGATGAGAGCACGTTTGCATCCATAACCAAAGGGTATAGGGTTTGATTCCTCTTTAGAGCTTAAAAGGTATCAATGTTTAAATCAATGGTGAACCCAGAAACTTACTTTGGAAAGTGGGAAGAGGGGTATATACAATCAAGGCCATAGTCGGGATGAAATTTTGATATAAAAGTGAGTTTCGGGAATACACCTCTCTAAACGTAGGGGCAAAAAATTTTTTTATGAATATTAATTTCCTCTAAGCTTCGAGCTATTTTTATGATGAATTAGGACAGAAATTATTTAACGAATGTAAGTTTAGTAAATTGTTTCGTTTATATTAGGTAGTTATAATAAATATCACTCAAATGTGCTGAGCGCTCATATATGAAAATTGAAGAAAATATATAACACGTTCAAAAAAGCAGATACATTTCAAACTCTCGAATTATTTTGCGGATATTAATATCGATCTCTATGAATTATCTATTTACATTTTTTTAAATTTGTATAGGATATTCTAAATTTCACAAAAATCAATTTTTTTTAAGATTCTTTTTAGGAAGCTTTTAATTTTATGATATATTTTAAAAGGAGGTTCCAAGAAAATATGAGGGATAAGGTCCACGGGAATTACGAGATAAATATAATAGTTTTAGTTCATATTAATGTAATATTTGTACAGTAAAGTTTTAAGGCGACTGGATATATGGACGTTTAATAGCAAGGGTACCGCCATTGTAAATTAATGGTCTGGAAGTTTGTTTTAATTTAGTCCGAATTCACAGAAGAAGAGATCCTCAAGAGCAAACGTTCTAGTCACAGGACGAGACTTGGCGCTGCTACTATTACCATTGTGGTCAGCAATCACCATAAACAGCTCGACATGGACACGTCACCATTTTATTCTCCTGTATCTCCTCCTTTACATCTTTGTTTCTGCCTTCCACGGTTCATTATCCTTTGTTCTGCTCTTCTAACGTACTTCACAATGATTTATGTCTACTAAAGTCTACAATCTACAAGTATATACATCAACGAGATGCTCTTAAAACATTTTCCTCTTGGAAGTTGACAAAAAAGAAATGTGATTAAGATAAATTTTGATAACAAACATGAGCACTTCATTGCCGCAATCATTCATCTCAAGGAAAGAAAGAGATATACACAAATTATGTACATTTTTTATTGGTAGGACTACATGTAACAATGTTACTAGCGGATTAATACAAGGAACAATATTTTTAAGGCTAGTTATTGAATTAGCATTAGTTTGGAGGTTGGATGGAGAAAAAAAACCAAAGGGATACATCACAGGCGGAATCTTCCTCCCCCCAGTGCATCAAGGAAAGATTATTATTATTATTATTAGCACCGCGTCTTACTACCCGTTCGGGTTATACGCACTTACGCTAATGTGTAATGGTAGGGTGATTGTGAGATGAAATGAAGGACCTACAGTTTAACGTGGAATCCGAACCACGGTGGAGGCCTGGCATTCCCCACATTCACAAGATGTCTTGTCAGAGGTGAAGGAAGGGTTTGGTAATCAGATAAATCTGTGCCGGGACCTGGGATTGAACCCCGGCCGCCAGCACAGAAGTCTGACATCTTACCCCTAGACCGCCAGGTCAGCCATCAAGGAAAGAGATTCAAACCTTTAAATCCCAGTCACCTGCAATCCAGTCTATTACGAGTCTGATGTCTTGGACCACATTAACACCGATCACCATTTAGATGTAACGTAGCGAACAAACTTAGAGTACAATTACTTAAGGTGGGAGGTGTAGGGGAAGTGAGTTAAGGTCTGTCAAGCTACTAAACCACATCCTTATCTTGAGCTAGCTATATCCAGCCCCCCTCTCTTTTAGATCCAATCTAATGTTATCCTCCCATCTGCGCCTAGGTCTTCCCAACGGTCTTTAATACTATTGATAATAATTGCTCTCTGCATTACTACTATATAATGACTCTCCATGGTAGTCGAACCAAGGTATCCAAGACGATGACAAGACTTCACATAAAGAACGCCTCAACGCTCATGCTCTTAAAACGAGGCCAACCACAGTTTTTACGTAATAACATGAATATGTGTATAATATTTCAAGATGTCATCACATATGGTAGAGATATTTTGTTTACCGACCAATATTGACAACCTAAAACACAACTGTCCTCATACTAAGACATTCCTCCCCGAGTGATTCCCCCTAAACGTTCTTTCGGTTCGTATAACAAAACAAAAGTTCTTGAAAAGACTAGTTTACATACGTGTGCGAGAAGTGAAAAGACATTTTTCCTCTCTGTTGACCAGAACCAAACTTGAACGTTCTATTTACCTTGTGTTCATAAATCGTGTTTACCTAAGCAAAAGGACCGAGGTTCAAAAAAATGTTATGTAAAAAAAAAAAACTTAAAATTTTGTATGAGAGGAAGAGGTTGGGGACTCTAATTAATGCACGTGGTAGTTCCAAGTATGTCTCATAGCTCAAGAACCTAATGGACTCAATCTTTAATAAGATTTGATAGTACTCTATTTATTAGTATACACCACAATTTATTTTACTAGATAATTTACTAACAACAACCAAATATCTTGTCATAGCTTCAGCTTAATATTAATTACAGTCCAAATGTCATAGAAAGAGCCTCAACCAACAGCTTAAAAAAAAAGTTATAAGAAGATCTATTTTCCCGTAGTCATATGTCAGTTCATGTGATCGTCAGCTGTCACTTTTGATTAAGTGTGTGTGTGTGTGTATTTTAAAAGGATCTTAAATATGAAATTTGAACTGTATGATATTATGTGTTGATGTTGACGATAAGTATAATTCTGATAGTAAATACTTAAAGAAAAAAACTTCGTGAACATACCTGGTTAACAAGAAGACCGTTGAATATTCAGTTGTTAAAGAACTCGACCAAATAATCTTACCTGAAAACAAAGAGAAACATATGAGTTAGTTACTACAACGCTATTTGGATATGCATTATTATCATTATTATTAGCACTGCGTCTTACTACCCGTTCGGGTTATACGCACTTACGCTAATGTGTAAGGGTAGGGTGATTGTGAGATGAAATGAAGGACCTACAGTTTAACGTGGAATCCGAACCACGGTGGAGGCCTGGCATTCCTCACATTCACAAGATGTCTTGTCAGGGGTAAAGGAAGGGTTTGGTAATCAGATAAATCTGTGCCGGGACCGAGGATTGAACCCCGGCCGCCAGCACAGAAGTCTGACACCTTACCCCTTGACCGCCAGGTCACCCTGGATATGCACTTATAATGATTTTAGACAAACATCACTTCAGATATAAGTCCATCTGGAGAGTCGAAGACAACAGTAAAAATAGGTAAACCAAGTATGTACCTGGACTTTTTTTTTGTATCCGAAAAAAATTAGTACGCAGACAAAGACGTCATTCTCGCCTTGAATAATTTTATGGTGATGAAGGTAATAGGGTTCGAAGCCTAGCCGTGTGTATTGGAATGTTTTTTTCCCCATAGGCTTTTTTTTTTCATGTGGGTTTATTTTCTCGGGGTTATTTCTACCCGCAATTAAAATGCGTGTAGCGTGGGCGGGTAGTAAGAGGTATTTAAATAAATTGAATTAAAAACATATTAGTGAAGTAAAGCAAGAAAACTTAGCAAAGGATTAATATAACTTTCGTAAAAGTCATAGATAAAATAAATATTAAGTTTTATCACCAGCTAAAATAAGTTTTTTTCAAACAAGATGTTTAATGGTAGTTTATGTCCATCTACTAATAATTACAAATAATAAACCATTTCAAGTGAATGGAATACATTTACAACATTTAACAAGAAGGGTGCATTTCTTTTTTTTTTTCAATGTAGACTATCAATTCAAATAAAACAACGAACAGTCTGGAAGAGTGGTTATTGAATGGGCTTTGTTTAAGTTATTCAACGCAAATGGACGGCATACATTATTCTGAGATGCATACCAAAGTGATTTGATGGCATCCATTATTGATTGTTCTATTGTTAATTTTTTTTTTGTATCTGATCTTAGAGCTATGGGAGAAAAAAGAAAATGGGCCAAAGATAAAAATCAAAGTTTTGAAGTTTTGATTTTTTTTTTACAAACATGTAATACATCTGGGCTACTTGCGCATGTAACCTACTGACAGTAGAATCTATATCACTTATTTATTTGTTCCTTTCATAATTAAGTGTTTTTTAAATTAAAAACCAAACCAACTTATAAAGAATAAAGCAATAAAGAAAACAAAAA
This sequence comes from Timema poppense, assembly GCA_902141375.1. Taxonomy (NCBI): domain Eukaryota; kingdom Metazoa; phylum Arthropoda; class Insecta; order Phasmatodea; family Timematidae; genus Timema; species Timema poppense. The sequence continues at coordinate 91,543 of CABFOV010001749.1, read as the reverse complement.
ATCATTATCTTCTCTTTTTTTTACTTTCTATTTACTCCTAGAGTAGAGAAAGTACTATGATAGTAAAAAAAGATGGATTCGAGATTTTGATGGCTATTGACGTTTCATGGCCCAGTGGACCTTTTTATATTTTTTATCGATGCCGAAGTATGTATGTTGTCTGTTTATACCTCGGCCTAGAGCCGGAACCATTTTACTGATTGGGTTAAAACTTGGTATCTAAGGTTTTCACAAGGTTCTCTCGAGGGGCTTTTGGAATTAGATATCCAATCCTAAAATTAAAGATAGTTTACTGGGGAAAAAAATAGAAATAACAACCTATTTTCTTGAACGATTTTGATTAAAATACATATTTAAATAGGCCCTACTATTAAAAACAAAATGGCGCATTTAATTTTATCGGAAAAATGACCTAGAACGTACTTTACATAAGCGGATATCTGTAATTTTGATAATTTCTCAACTCTTTAAGATATGAAATAACTATCATTGCAAAGTTGTGGTGTTAATAAAAAAAATAACTTTATTTGAAATATATTTTTATAAAACCAAACGTTTCTGACTTATTGTCCAGTATCATTTTTAAATTGAGTTCTGATGAATTGATTATGCGCTTTGATAAACAGAGATGTTACTTTTTGCTCAATTTTTTTTTGTAACAGTGTATACTAAATATATGTATGTGTAGTAAAGAAGACAAATATAGGTTGTTAAAATAAAGTTCAACGAATACATTTTAGTAGAGTGTTGAAAGTGATATATTTATTTTAAGGATTTTTGCTGTTGTTGCAAATATTGGATATAGACTACGACTTTATAACCCGAGGGAACAGAATAAAGATGGTGAGTTTTAAATAAATGTAAAATAACTCAACTGCAATGGGAAAGGGACTCACGATGTAATATATGCATATACCTTAATTGAACTAATTAAAACTCTTTTTATTTGACTGCATATAACCCGCTTCGGTGGCCACGTGGTCTAACGCGCTACTCTCGTGTCGGGCTGGACTACCTAAGATGGTGAGATGGGCGGGATTTGATCCCAATTGGGTGCACTGAGGCTGGTTTTTTCCCTAAATGGTTTTCCATTCTCCCTCCACGCAAGTGTGGGTGCAATTTCTTTATATTAAGCCTTCCTAATCCCTAACTCATTAGTGTAATTAGTATATAAGCGTATAGCCTGAACAGGTAGTTAAACGCGGTGCTAAAAAGACCTCCATATATAGGCTATATATTAATTTATTATTATTATTATTAGCACCGTGTCTTACTACCCGTTCGGATTATAGGCACTTACACTAATGTGTAATGGTAGGGTGATTGTGAAATGAAATGGAGGACCTACAGTTTAACGTGGGATCCGAACCACGGTGGAGGCCTGGCATTCCACACATTCACAAGTTGTGATAAATACACGTCTTTTCAGAGGTGAGGGAAGGGTTTTGACAATCAGATAAATCTGTGCCGAAACTGAGGATTGAGCCCCGGACCTCCAACACTGAAGTTTTAAACACCTTACTCCTAGGCCGCCAGGTCATGCTATATATATATATATATATAGTGAGAAAGAGAGTAAGGAGGGAGAGGAAAAGGTGGAAGAGGAGGAGATGGAGAAAGGAGGAAGGAGAGAATCGTACACTTTATTAAGCGGACAGGATAACAGAACGATGTAGGTATATGGTTTTTCAATCTAGTTATCTATTTACAATATGGCGTCCACTAAAATAGGTTCTTCGTTAAATATCTCATCCCAGCAGATTTGAATTTATAATTCTAAGCAATAGATCGAGTATCTAAGGCGTATTTAAAATAAATACACATTGAGAGATTGACGTCTTAAACCATGTGAACAAGGTATATGTTTGGAAATTATATATTATTGAATTTACAGTGGGTTCAAGTTAAGTGGAACACCGGTTGGTTGGGGCAGCCGTTTATTTGGGACATAATTTGAAGAACAGAAACATAACAAGTATTTAGCCTGATTTTTTTAAACGCTTATTCCGGCCAACTCACTGCTCAATTATTATTATTATTGGGGAAGTGAAGGTCGTGATTGAACAAAAAACTGTAACGTAGATGCGCGCCATACGCCCGTAACTTAGAGACCATACGGACGGCAGCAGGTACATTTAATTGGAAGTCTTATAGGGTGGTCGTGTTACGTTTGTTCTGTCTCTTGGTAATGTATTCTTTTATAAATCATGCCTGCGTCATACTAATTGTTTACGATCAAACAATGCACTGTACACAATATAATTATGTAGCCTATTAGTCTTGTGGGTTAACATAGATTAAAATCTGTACCAAACAGTGCATGGATTTCTTTTTTTTTCTTTTTAGTACATTTAAGTGATTTAAAACCCCTCTCAATATGCCCCGTTAAGATGCCCCTATCGCTTTGGTGACCACGTGATCTAACGCACTACTCTCACAATAGACTATACTGCCGATAACCGGGAGATCAAGGTTCGAATATTGGTCGGGTGTACTGAGGGTGGTTTTACCAAAATGGTTTTCCACCCACCCTCCCTCCCTTCACGTAAATGTGGGTACACTTTCTCTGATTATAACCTCCCTAAGCCCAAAAAAACATTAGCGTATTTAGTAAATAAGCGTATAACCCAAACGGGTAGTAAAACGCGGTGCTAAAAAAATATATAGACTAAATATTTTGGTCAAAAAAAAATATTTTGCTATAAAAACTCCCCTATAGTCCCACAAAGAGAACCTCTGGTGTTCTTACTCATGGACTAATAACCTTGATATCAATGTGCACACCCACACACACACATACAAAATGGAGTTTGAATTAGCCACAGGTCTATATACCTACTGTTATTGCCAACATACATGGTAATAATTATGCCCGTCCTTCTCAGAACAATATGGCGGAACGTGCCAATAAGAGTGGATTGCCTGTGGGTAAATATAAAAGGTGTTTATTCCAAGAGATGTTTAAATTGTGAATCATCATCTATACACCTGACTGGCAAAAATAAAAAGAAAGAAAAAAATAGATGTGGCCATGGAGATAATATATCTTAATCTATCCTTTTTAATGCAATTAAAAATGGTGACTTGAAAAGCATCGTGGGGGATAGAAGCAATCAAACCTTTACAGTTTGAGGTGGCCGCCTACCGGAGTGCTTTGTGGACATCCAAAGAAATCTCGAGTTATTTAAGAAGTAGTTTGTTATTTAAAAATATTGTTCACATTTAAAATGGAGGCGAAAGCTATCAACATGTAATTGTAGAGTTAAAAACCTTATATTCTATGTTTCATTATTAAATAAATGGTAAGACACAATCACACCAACTTTCTCATATGGTGTAATATATTATTATTATTATTATTATTAGCACCACGTCTTACTACCCATTCGGGTTATATGCAGGTGTAATATAACTTAGATTTTATTTTTTTATTTTAGTAAACTACATCAGGTGACCTGGTGGTCTAGGGGTAAGGCGTCGGACCTCTGTGCTGGGTATCCGGGGTTCGATCCTCGGTCCCGGCACCGATTTATCTGATAGCCAAACCATTCCTTCACCTATGACAAGACGTGTATTAATCACAACTTGTGAATGTGGGGAATATCAGGCCTCCACCGTGGTTCGGATCCTACTTTAAACTGTAGGTCCTCCATTTCATCTCACAATCACCCTACCATTACACAATAGCATTAAATGCGTATAACCCGAACGGGTGGTAAGAAGTGGTGTTAATAATAATAATAATAATAATAATAGTAAACTACAAATAAAAAGTTTTATTCATAAAAACACATACACCATCTTGTTAATCACAACAATCACTCTTTATATAGACCTATACATTTTAAACCAAATTGTTCAAGTAATGTATGACAAGATACAAATTTTCAAAAATACATTATTTGTAAACTACCGTAAAATTATGTATTATTTATAAAAAAACAACATATTCTTACTAATCATGAAAAACAATTAACATAATCCCATTTTGGATTCAATCTTTGAAATCAATTTCCAAAACATTCGAATGTTCTGTTTGTCGTAACTAAACTTACCTTAAATTATTTTATTTTAGATAAATATATGTTATTATTGATATGTAAAATAGGCTTCCGATACCAATTTTGAACCAAATCGTTAAAGTCATTTCTTAAAATATTAGAATAAAAAAAATTACAGTTATCAGTAAACTACGCATAACCCAATTTTCCCCCCAAAACAAGTATATTGCTTTATATATCCATGTTCATGTCAAACAATCCACAGATAAACATTTTAAGCAAAATCATTACAGCCATTTTCAAAATAATTCATATTTAAAAAAACCACTTGTCAGTAAACGACCCTTTATCGAATCTATACCCAAAACCAAGTATACAGGTTTATTTGTCATGTCATTTAAAACCAAATCGTTAGTGGTATTATTTTAAAAATATTTTCAATTTAAAAAAAAACATTAATTAGTAAACAACTCATACATTGTTATAAAACATTTAATTGGAATATGTATAAGTAATTAACAAGTGTCATTTAAATAAACCGTGTGTGAATAAACAGCCATCAACAGTTCTCTTTCTTTAATTCAGTTAAATATACCGATTTAATTAATGCTCGACCACGGAGCAATTAACAGCTGGTTAAACGGTATATATTCCGTACAGTGATGATAGGCGCTCAACCACGGAGCTATAGACAACCTAAACATCATCATTGCATTATTTTATCTGAAAAAAATCCTTAGTGTTTCAATCGACGCCCAATGCAGGGTGATTTAATTCAATAGTGTTACAACATGAATTTTTACACCAAAAACAAATATGTCAAACATTCCCAAGATAACCATTAGAAACTAAATTATTAGTGCCATTTTTTTTTTATATTCCAAGTTTTGAAAAATCAGTCATCAGTAAACTACTCGTAAATGAGTTTTACCCCAAAAACCAGTAAACTATGTTATTTTGTCATACTAAACAATCTCCAGCTATACATTTAGAACAAAATGTAGACTATTCTCGAAGTTTTTAAAATTTTCAAAAATTTCCCATCAGTAAATTACCCTTCAATAAATGTTTGCCCTGAAACCAACCATTTAAAAAAAAATGTTACTATAGCCATTTTTGAAATAATTGGAATTAAAAAACTCCCTGGGTATAGCCCTCCGAAATCTAAATATCAAGTTTGAACAACAAAATCCATTTAACCGTTTAGGATCCGTGGAAAGAAACAGAGAGAGAGACTGGGGGAAGGAGAGGGCAGGCAGAATTGTAAAATCCACTTTTTTGGGTTCGTTTTCACAAAAAACCTAAAGATAGGTCATAATCTCGAGATCGATTTTTTTTCACGATCATAATACTTTCTCTTGATGTGAGAAAGTAAAAACAAAATAATAACAGGGTCGCGACAGAAAATGTGTACGGTATATCGCTCTAAAAGTGGGCGGCAGGGTTTTAACAAATTGGTTGAATGCTCTCGCCAATTGATTCCTAAACGACGAGGCAAGGAGTAGGTTGAGTCAATCTACCTTCCTTTTTTCTGAAAGAAGGAATGGCTTAATATTCTGGTGGGTGGTCTAACAGAATAATAGCACATATTTGATTAAATTTCAATTTTATTAATTATTATTGGGTTTGTAACATCATTTTAATATTTTTACAGTTATCAAAATCAATTTAAAAACTATTTATACAAATATAAACAAAGAGTGGACAAATATTAAGGGTTGGTGTATGAAAAAATATTATTATAATATGTTATTAACTAACTACCCATTCTTCGCACGAGGTGTGTTTTAAAATACGTGTGTGTGTGTGTGTGTATGTATATATAAGAACCTTGCAAAGTTGTTGGGATGAAAATACGATAAACGGAAGCAGAGAAAAAAGGTCCAAAAGTAATGTGTTGTAGCAGCCATTTTGACACGTAAAATCGGACGTTAATTTTAATCAACCTATGTATTTACCGAAAGTCAGAGGTATGCCCATGAAAAAATTCGGCACTATCATTGTAGTGTTTTTCGCGCGGAGGAATAACAGCTGATAAAAAAGCCGAAAAATAATCAAGGTGGCTACAAAACATATTTTACAAAATTTCCTGACTTTTCCAGGTTTTCCAAGCAACATTTAAAATTTTTTCTCTGACTACTTTTTCCCAGTTTTAATGGTGGATGCTGACTTGTTTTATTTATTATTGATCAAATATTAAAAAAGTTTGTATCTACCAAGCAAACAGTTGTATCAGTTATTTAAAAAAATAAAATGTTATTTTATTTAGATATTATTAACTTTTGTTTTTGTGTAGTTGCGAAAATAATGAGATATTTTAGACATTTTTTTAATTCCATGACTTTTCCTTATTTTTAGTTAAATTCCCTGACATTTCCCTGTTTTTCCTGTCATCCGAAAATTCCCTGAATATTCCAGGTTTTCCCTGTCTGTAGCCACCATGATAATGTTTCGTAGCCGCCATCTTGAAACAAAATGTCTGGCGTAGATTTTAATCAACCCATATGTTAACCGGACGTGCTGTACGTCCATGTGAATTTTTATTACAGTCGGTATACGTAATGATTTTCGCGTGGAAGAGTAATAGCTGATAAAAAAAAAGGTCAAACACAAGTGTTTTTGATCCGTCATCTTGAAACAAAATGGCGGACATACATCTTAATTAATCTATATATCCTAACTGGACATTCAAGTTAAGTATATATGAAATCCAAGCACAATTGAGGTAGTGGTTTTTTTTGCATGAAAACGTATCAGGATTACCTGCACCTAAGATCACATTTATTCAGAACCCCTGAATCAATATTGCCTCCCTCATTTTCGCGCCACAAGAAGACTAAGAAATGTCCACCCTTATCGAAACTCGAACTAACAATATCCTTCAAGAGATGGTCTTTGTTGTATACCACACTAGGACCAGCAAGTGTGTTAGCATGTTTTTTTTTAGACCATGTCTCGTAAAGTCAGGCTACGATCCTTGACAGGGTGCCATGAAGTTTGGGAATACTCAAAAATGTTTATCTCCATCATCTAACAAGATGAATGTTGGTGCATTTACTATAAATTCAAACTATTGAAAAATAAAAATAAACTGTTATTGTTGGCAGGTGTCTGCCGATGTAAATAGTGAGCCAGACGTAAGTTTCGTCAGATGTTTCGTTTGAATTGAGCGCCCACATTTTCGGTACCTGCTTGTTCATTCCCTATTGTATCCTGTCATAGTAGTCAAGGTTGTATGATTCACACAAGAACAAAAAACTTTAAGAAACGACTTTCGAAATATCCACACCATTTAGAAGGTAATGGAAAGCCATAAGTATGTTTAGACAATCGCAAGCATAACGCATTCTTAGGTCACAATATTTCTGAGACTGTGAGAAGCTTCAAAAATGTTATTCCTAATCTTTTTTTTTATCGCCACATCTTACTACCATCAGTAAATAACCCTTTGGCAAATTCTTACCTGAAAACCAAGCATACAGGGTTAGTTGGGAGGTCAAATATTCCTTAGGTAGCCAAATTAAACAAAATCGTTAGAGCCATTTTCGAAAAATTTAGAATTCAAAACTCATAATTAAACTACCTTTAATTTGAGGGCTAGGTTCAGAATTTTAAAAAAAACCTTCCCGAGGTAATACCTTTCACGTTTGTAAAAATTCAGGGACAGACCGACACAGTAGTTGATATACAGAGTTGTAAAATCTACTTTCTTGGGTTCAGACACATACATATAAAACGTAAAATATTCATCATAACCTCGAAGTAAAAAATTTTCTCCATTATTTTCTCTTGATATGAGAAAGTAAAAATATATAATTTACCCTAATATTTTATTCAGAATCGATTCAAGCTCATATATAAATATTCGGAATAGACATAAAATTGGAAATTTTAATTCCCACATGCTAATATATAGGCCTATATATATGACAGCTTTTTTTTTTTAACGTCCCTTTTTCGCTAGGACCATTAATATTTCGTCAAGCGAAGGAATTAAAAGTGAGAGAGGGGGGCGGGGATATAAAGAGACATGATTGGGCGTGACCTAATCAGTGAGATAATGGCCTCCCATCATGTGAAACTGAAAGTGATGAGCTTAAATTGAACGGCATCAGCCGATGGATGTGTGTGTGTGTGTTTGTGTGTCGAGTTCTTAAGGTAAGTTACCTTTTTGTCGCCCGGAGCCCACCGCGTGTTGGGATGTAACTTTGCCCCTCCCCTCCCCCCACTTCCCCTTCCACTTCAACTTTACCCAACCTCAACAGAAAACAAGATATATATAATACACGAGAGAACATTCCCACTTCTCATTTCCCGCCATTAGTATTCGCGCTGGCGGGAAATGACGGAAGGAATAAAAAAAAAAACCTCACGGAGAATCGAGTCACGAAACATTCGTGAACTTCACTCGCTTCTCTTTCTGAAGAGGTTTTGCTCATACTCTCTTGTTCTTTGGAAACTAAATTGATTGTATTTGTGCCAACGAATATATTTTTTAATTTATTTTTTACCGCACATTTTGCCTCGTTTATTTACTCAAATCAAAAAGTGGATCGCTCCATTTTCTCTCCCTCCCCCCCCCCCTTCTTTTTCAATAGGTGATAAATTAACGGTCTGGTATATTGTTATTGTCGCATCTTTATTAACATTTGAACAGGTTAAATTAAAATCATTTAGTAAAAATTGTTTGAGTAGCCTTAATAAAACACTGCCTGCGTAGGTATTAGCAATCAGTTCGTTCAACTTGAAGGTTATTAACGATTTATTACTACCCGCTTCGGTGGCCACACGCCGGGTACGGGGATATCGGGGATCGAAACCAGGTCGAGGCCGAGTTTTGGTTTTTTTTCCCCTCCTAATTGATTTTCCTTCTTCCCTCCACGCAACTGTGGGTACACTTGTCTTCCTTTAAATTCAAAATTTCTCATCCAGAACCCATTACGTATACGCGTAAAACTCTAACGTGCACTAAGATGCGTTGTTTGAAAAAATAACTCATTCTAAGAGGCAAGTATATAGTGGGTAACTTATATAAAATGCGCCCGCATTATCGCGGAGAGAAGACAAGAAAACTATAGTTAACTGTACCGCGTGAACAGTCCGTTCATTAGTGGAGTGCTGAGTTTGATGCCCTGGACGGCGTGGCCAAAGGAGTGGACTAGTTTTAATTATAATTAGTTCTACATGTGTTAGACGATGGTAGAGCAATTAGTAGATCATCTCGCTTGAGTGAATTCCAAATAGCTCTTCTCTCATTCTTAGCAAATTAATATTATATTTCAACTTAACCTGGATGCGAATCAGAGTATCAGAATAACATCCAAAACTGTAAATTAATATTTTACAAGATTATATAAATATTTAGTAAATTACTTTTTAATTAAATTTATTTCACAGTTGTACACAGTTGAAGGAGCGATTTTTTTACTATTCTTTTTTTTTAACTAAAATAAGTTTCAAAAATTCATATTTCATGTCTTTACTTTTACTATTTATTAACGACTTTGCGTAGCTTTACTCATCTGTTTTTTGTTGTTGGTTTTTTTTCCGAATCTAAACACTTTTCATGGTTTTTCTCTCTCTCTCTTTCTCTTTCTTACAATTCCACGGGCTTTTATCTCATCTCTGGGGCTTTACTTTGAAGAGAAAAAAAACCCTATGAATCTGTCCTTGGAAACTTATATTTTAAACGAGACAGACGAATACACTTGGACATTGTTGTTCCCCCCTCCATCTTGTCTTGAACGTGTATCTTTCATAAGGGTCTATATTCTGTTCTTTTGAACACGGGAAAGTGAACCTTAATAACATGATGCTTAAAAGTCAAGTTCCTATAACACGTCTCACACCTGCATCGGCACAGGTAAATTCTTCTTATTTAAAAAAAAAATGTGATTCTGATAAGGACACCAAGTTAAGAAAGGACCTCTTTGTGGCATCTCGGTGCTGGAAAGAAGATAACTTAACTTTTCCTTATTTTTCTGAGAACATTGGGGGGGAAAAACCCCACTTATAATCGTAAACAGTGTTGACTTGAAACTTGAAGGAATGATATATTACAATACGTCGATGGAAAGTATGAGAAATTTTCATAATTCTTTTTTACAGTATTTTATCGGACACAACTTTATTACCAATGGATATAAATAAGATATAAGTTGTACTGTTATAAATTATTTCGTTTATGAAGCTTGCCAAGAATATGTGAAATAAATTAAGGCTTTAAAATAATTCAATTTTGAGATAAGAACATCGAGTAAATAAGCTTAATTTTGATATTAATTTTATATACATGTAATTTAAAGGAAATAAAAAATGAAGATGTACAATATATAATTTATTAGTTCAATAAAATAAATCTTATAATTGAGATTTAAATATACGATTCACTTATGTTTTTTTAAATAAAATTACACTAAGAATATAATATATTATCACAAACAAATCTCAATTATCTGTATATAGATTTTTTTCTCTCTATATACTCGTATTTTGTCTTCCAGACGAGAATATAAAACACACCTTTGCGAAGCCAACTGCCTTATTAATCACAACCATTTTAAGATATTAAATTCTTATTTTTTTAAGTTAGTTAAAATTACTCACCCGCCCTGAAAGTTCAGTTGAACCCTGACCTTGTGCGTTGATTAACTACCAACTATTTATTAATTTATATATAATATATTTAACCTTTAAAAAAATTATAGTTATACCTTTTTTTACCAATTCATTAAGTAAACCACCAATAATATTAGTAATTAACTTACTTTTACATCGTATTTATTTTCATTGTTTCCTTTTAGCTTAAATAAATAATTCAAACCATAAAGGTTTGTTCTGTCCCTAGTACATAAAAATAAATACATTACATATAATCTGTTTATTTTTGAAGCTCGTATAAGTTAATGCATTGCTTAAAGTGTAATTACCCGCTTCGGTGGCGTAGTTGGCTAACGCGCTTGTCGTGTTGAGCTCGACTGCTGAGGACGGGGAGATCGAGGTTCAAATCTCGGTCGGGTGAACTGAGGGTGATTTTTCCTAAATGGTTGTCCACGCCCCCTCCACGCGAATGCGGGTTCACTTCCTCTAATTCAACCTTCCCAATTCCTAATCCATTAGAGTAATTAGTAATTAAAGCGTAAAACCCGAACGGGTAGTAAGACGCAGTGCTAAATATTAAAGTGTAATTCTCACAATATATTGAGTTACAAGCAACGGCGAGGTCGGGGCCCAAACGGCTATATTTAAGTAGTTTTTTCTCTCAAATTATTTTTCACTATCACTCCCTCTGTAGATTGGACCAAGATTCAAACACCCATAACCATTCATCCGCTGAGGCATGAGAATAAAATTTAAATACGGCCACATTATTTACATACATTCTTACAAAGAAATTTTGATTATATTTTAATAACGGATCTATATTAAGCTATATATATAAATCAAAGCTTAAATTTTATATTCGAAACTCAAATTCCATCGAGTCCAAATCTAAGCTCTATTTGGAATTAAATTTCTAATCAAATATCAAATCTTAGCTAGATTCGAATTTGAAATTTTGTAAGTTTCGCGGGAAGTTAGAAATGATTATTTGTTGTGTGTCATATTTCGTCTCTTTTACACCGAAATTCATGAATTTACAGGATGGGTTGGAAACAATTAGACGATCTATGCTGAGGAAAGTGATAGACAACGTGCCGAGGTTTACCTGACGTCCGGTGGAGCTCATCTAAGTGACATTACCTTCAAAGAGTGAAAAAGTGTATATTGTAGATTGCTTTTATTTAGCTAGTGAATACTTACTTTTCAAATAAAGTGTTACTTTTAAAGTTTCTAATCATCTGATCGTTTAGACCCCATCCTGTATTTTATTATTATTATTATTAGCATCACGTCTTACTACCCGTTCGGGTTATACGCACTTACGCTAATGTGTAATGGTAGGGTGATTGTGAGATGAGATGAAGGACCTACAGTTTAACGTGGAATCCGAACCACGGTGGAGGTTTGGCATTCCCCACATTCACAAGTTGTGATTAATACACGTCTTGTCAGAGGTGAAGGAAGAGTTTGGTAATCAGATAAATTTATGCCGGGACCGAGGATTGAACCCCGCCCGCCAGCACAGAAGTCTGACACCTTACCCCTAGACCGCCAGGTCAGCTCTGTATTTAATTGATTTGTATATTTCGCGCGTACCTTATACAAAGTGTTGGTATTAACGTTTTTCACAACGGTTATTTAACGGCTTTATATATGGAGGAAAGCATGAGGAAGGTAAATTGACCCTCGGTGGAGTGTAGAGAGGATTGAAGAAAAACACATCCTAGTTCACGTCCCGTCATCGGTAATCTTATCTAGTATGATAATGACGCCTTAATTTGCGTGACCAATGGTTAGGGTAGTACTATTTATCGAAACTGGTATACAAAGTAGGATATTCACGTTTTCATGAAAACAAGCAAGCTATTTTTTTTTTCTAAACAAGTCTCATCCGAAAAAGAAATGAATGGGGGGTCATACTTTCAGATTTATATGGCTAGAACCTTTTAGAAAATACAAACTAATCTTTTGCGGTAAACAATGATAACATTTTATTATATTATTAGTGTTATTTTATAGACATTTATAATATATATCAAAAGTGTCATCTGAAGATCACATAACTTGATGTATGAAAGTATATCTAGTATATTTCCTAGCCGTCAGATAAGGTACTTCCAATTAAAATTGGACTGTATAATGTCTAACCTTGGCATATCCGTGTCATGGAAATAAGTTGCCTGTTCCGCGAATATTATATTAATTTGCACAAACTGCTCAATATTTTTTAGAGCATTAAAAATAGCTCAAGGGTTTAAAATACCTTCATTTGAAGACAGATTTATGCAACTTGCACCTTAAAAGGTATATTAAAAATGCGTAATAATAATAATAATATAAGGTTGGCACGCTTTCTACAGTTACAATGGAGATAATTAATTTCCCACCACAATGTGGACCCCTCAGCGACTTCTTCCAACGTCTGGACGTTGATCAACACAGCACACTTGACCCTGTACACGATTATCTACGCTTCACATTGTTAGCCTGAATTAAACTCGAAGGGTGCCTAATGGTGGTACAGTCAGACACCTCATTATGGTACAATTTGATACCTCCTGGTAATACAGTCGTATACCTCATAACGGTAGTTTGATACCTCATTACGGTACAGTCGAATATCTCATTATGGTGCAGTCAGATATCTCATTATGGTAGTCAGACACCTCATAACGGTAGTTTGATACCTCATTACGGTACAGTCGAATATCTCAGTATGGTGCAGTCAGATATCTCACTATGGTAGTCAGACACTTAATAATAGTAGTCAGACACCTCATAATGGTAGTATGATACTCACTATGGTAGTCAGACACCTCATAATGGTAATCAGACACCTCATAATGGTAGTCAGACACCTCATAATAGTAGTTAGACACCTCATAATGGTAGAATGATACCTCACTATGGTAGTCAGACACCTCATAATAGTAGTCAGACACCTTATAATGATAGTAAAACACCTCATAATGATAGTATGATACTCACTATGGTAGTCGGACACCTCATAATGGTAGTCAGACACCTCATAATAGTAGTTAGACACCTCATAATGGTAGAATGATACCTCACTATGGTAGTC
>CABFOV010001749.1:33441-71271 GCA_902141375.1 Timema poppense | reverse complement strand
GGGGGGGGGGGGTATATGAGGAGAAGGTAAAAAAACAAGCACCCCACTACAATTTGAAAGTTTATTACACGTTCGAAAAACTACGCCTCATTTCTGAGCACGTGGGGGGAAAAACAAAACAAGTATGTACCTAAGACTGTATTTTAAGTTCGGGTGAACCTTTTTTATTTCAACTATTGTGAAGATACTTATTTTCTCTTAACAGGTACGTATAATTTCAGATTAACGTTTGCTTGCTTGAATATGAAATTCATCTGCACCTTGACGCTTGACGCTTTTAAGTGGAATATAAAAAACACTTTACCGACAGATGCGAACGTCTTAAGAACGTTATTTAATCATTAATTTAAAACCTGTTCTAAAATAGTATATAGTTTTAGTTGTTATATCGTAAGATCTAAAATCTAAATAACACACCCACCAGAGGTAGAACTCCGTACTTCATCGATGTAAAAGAAAAATAATAACCTTTAGGAGAGAAAAAAAGGATCTACTTTCTAAAACAAAATTAACTCCTCAGAAAATGTCAGTTGAGCTGTTGTTACGTCACGCGACGAACACAGAGGTCAAGGCGATGACTAGAAAGGACATACCTTCACGTATTTATTATGATAATAGGAGTTCGGTAGCTTAAAAAAACCTTACGCTCATAATTTTTCGTTGTGAGTTTATTATAAAATGATAGGTGACCTGGCAGACTAGGAGTAAGGTGTCGGAATTCTGTGTTGGTGATCCGGGGTTCGATCCTCAGTCCCTGCACAGATTTATCTGATTATCAAACCCTTGCTTCACCTCTGACAAGACGTGTATTAATCACAACTTGTGAATTTGTCGAATACCAGGCCTCCACCGTGGTTCGGATCCTACGTTAAGCTGTAGGTCCTCCATTTTCATCTCACAAGCCCCTACCATTACACATTAGCGTAAGTACGTATAACCCGAACGGGTAGTACGACGCGGTGCTAATAAAAATAATAATATTTAGCACCACGTCTTACTAACCGTTCGGGTTATACGCTTTAAGTGCTAATTACGATAATGAATTAGGAATTGGGAAGGTTGAATTAGAGAAGTGAACCCACACTTGCATGGAGGGAGAGTGGAAAACCATTTAGGAAAAACCACCCCAGTTCACCCGACCGATATTCGAACCTTCGATCTCCCCGTCCTCAGCAGTCGAGCTCAACACGACAAGCGCGTTAGCCAACTACGCCACCGAGGCGGGTAATATAATAATAATAATAATAATAATAATAATAATAATATAAAATGATTACTTGTTAGTGGTAGATATATTTTTTTTTTATTTCAACGATTTATTTTAAACTCAAAACTGCGACATTTTGCTTCAAAAATCGTTAAATAACTAGCTAGTTTCCCCCTTTTATGAGTTTCATTTTAAATTATCAAACTTCAAATATAAAGTTATTTGATGCTGACATGTTGGTATCTGTCACCTCCGTTTTGGCATGAATCATTAAGAAACAACAAACCTCTTCTTTGGCATTTCTGCGGTAAACAACGCTCTTGTTGGCATGGAAGGGGATGCGAAAAAAAGTAATTGTTTTTGCAGTTTTTATAGTAAAACTTTTTTTGGCCAAAATAAAATATCAGACCAATACAAATATAGAATTTAATTTTCTTCACAAGGTGACCTCAAAATTTCTTGAATATCTGTCAAAGATGTCATGGAATTTAATGACAACTTTTTCTGTTCATTTAAAAAGTTTTTCGTTTAGTGCCACTATGCTCACGATGGATATTTAAGAACTGTTGATATCATCATGTGAAGAAAATTAAACTCTATGTTTGAATTGAAGCAATATTTTATTTATTTTAGCAAAAAAACAGTGTTGCCATAAAAACTGTAAAAACATCGACCTTTCTCGCGTCCCCCTCCCCCGCCTTAAGAAGCTCAATGAGCCTGAAGATTGGTATTTTAATTTAATGCGCACGTGTGGTGAAGAAAGGACCTTATGTCCATAAAATAATTTTGAGTGGCCCTGTATTAAGAAACGATTAATACTGTGTATGTTTTCTATTCTAGATTTTAAAACACGCTGTATATACGATTAAATATCCTGCAACAAGAAGTATCACACTCAAATTATAAGGTGTATCATGGTAATTTGTACATCAGCAAAGAGTTTAGGGTAAGTATCAACAGTCTTAATCCTGGTGTTAGCATACTTCAAAACAATCAGTGGGATAAAAAAAAATGATCCTCTCATTTACTTTAGGACACAATTTACAAGGTACTTACAAATTACAACCACTGATCAAGTATGATGTGTGTGTGTTTCGTGCCTAAGAAATGTTCACACCCTCCCTAAACAGGAGTATTAAATTCAGGAGGTTACGTCGAGGGCGTGGTCACCAATTCGGGAGTTTTTATTGTAAAAAAGGGCAAATAACAGCTTTTAAGATAATTACATAGAAAGTAGTTTTTATATATTTTTTTGTCTATTAGTGAAAGTTAATCTAAGGTTAAAATAATTACGAAAAAATTACCAATGACTTCTTTTAAAAATGAAAATTAAAGTACTTTTATATTGAGTGTTTTTTTATATTCAACAAATCAACTTTTAGTTATGGAAATAAGAACAGATGCCCAATTAATTTTTTTTTAATTTGTACTGCTACTATATTATATTTGCATACTGGTTACAGTATTTATCATTAATTTCGCTGGTTTATTCCCACTTTAATTACTTTTTATATTACTTGCGACCCAATAAGTTTTATGTATTAGACAAATTGGCCACGAATTATAAGGTTAGACAACACTGGCCTAAACTATTATATTGTGTTAATCTTTACATATCGACCTCGGTGGTTCTGGGGTAGAGTGATCGATTCAGGACCCGATATTCGTAGGTTCAAACCCATCCAAGGTTGATGGTTTTTCTTGCGCGATAAAAATCCGTAGCACAATTTTATTTGGAGGGGAAGTAAGCCAGTAGGTCTCATTTCGATTGCGGCATGGAGAATAACCCTGAAAAACAAAATTGGTAGGCCCTTTCGCTCTCACGCACAGAAATTCAGTTTGGAAGGCGACGGTAAACTTCAGCACTTTCTGAACGCCCTTAGTAGGTACAGTACAGGTACAGCTCACAGCTGACGGCTTTGAAAAGCTACCAGACCAAATTATGTATCCCTACGCCGAACCATATGATCTGCAAAAGCATGTGTTTAGTAGCTGTCACTTCTGACAGTCAAAATTTAGGGATATACCTAAATGTTAACTGTCAGAAGTCAGCTGTGAGCTGTCAGTCGGCACCAAAGAAGCTATGGGGCTACTGTAAATGGGATTTCTACCGGATGGTTCAGGTAACACTAACCTACCGAATGGCTCCGGATCGAGAGAAATAACATAAAACCAACCTTAGGGTTGTTGGGGAGAAAAAAAAATCATTACATCGTTAAGAAACATTAGCAGTCTGATTATGGTTTAATTATAATTATTAAAAAGTATCAATGTAAAATAAGTGCTTTAATATAACTAATTTGCACATGTAATCATATTACACAGGAATGTACTTAATAATACATACTATTAATTCTATGAGCAAACCAGAGAAAAGCAAAGCATGTATATATGCATATGTGTATGAATTAAAGACATTAAGCCAACGGCCCGGACAAAGCATGTGATGTTTTCCGTTTGATTAAAACTTTTATACTTGTAGAATTTTAATGCCGTTAATGAATTCTCATAATCTTATCGCCAAAAAATTTATGAAGATTCTTTCTCCAACATATAGTTTTTCTGATGCAAGGAAGGTGGCTCCTTGGCTCAAAACACCCTTTCTTTATAGTGACAATATTTTCCGGTAAATACAAAATATATTTTTTTAAACACACAACTTGGCACAGATTTTATTCTTGCATCATAGTTTAATACACACCCAGGCTATCTGCGTATTTACACTAATATGGTAGGGATGATAAAGGTAGAATTTATTGTAAATGAACCCTCATTGGCGTAAAGGAAGAATGCAAAACCATTTAATAAAAATAAACTCTTAATACACCCGGATGGAAATCAAACCATGACCTCCCACGTCAATGGTAAAACAGGCGTGACGAAGCTGAATACTTGGCCACGTGCCCACCAATGTGGATGTTAAAAGCCAAAAGCTTGGCGTATGAATACAGTAAAATATCAACGATAAGTTAAACATATTTTTTTTCGAGAGAGAGATTCGGAAGAAACAAGATCTAAAGATTATCACGGACATTAACAATAAACAATAAATATATAGTCAAATTTTCATACGCAGGACCTTATTTGACAGCTATAAAAGTTTATAGATCTACTTTCACGTATTCATACGTCAGGTCATGTGATCTGTAGATGTCACTTTTGATAAATAATCATCAAACCTATAAGATAACACTAGCTGCTTCGGTGGCCATATGATCTAAGAGGATTTCTCTCGCAAAAGACTGCCAGTGACGGAGAGATTGGTGTTCGAATCCCAGTAAAGTGTATTGAGTGAAGTTTTTCCACGTTCCCTCCAATCAAATAAGGGTGCACTTCCTCTAAATTAAAACTTCCTCATCTTTAGTTCATTAGCATACTCGTAATTAGTACAAATTGCTCATAGCCCGAACAAGTAGTAAGATACGGTGCTAAAAAAAAAAGCATTATAGTACTATGTTATCAAATTTTAGCTACTAAAATATCCTTCTTATAAATATTAGAAGGTTCATAAAATTTTACATTACACAAAGATAAAAAAAAGAAGTAAAAACGTGTAAAAACGTTGAAACGTTTCATCATGAGATTCTCCAACTCAAATTACAAAACTGTGATGAAAACAAAAGCTCCAACTAGTCGGAGATGAAATATTCCTAACCAACGACAACCTGTGTCTTTATTTTTGTGACATTCCCACAATCTTCGGGGGACCTTGAGGACAAAAGAGAGAGAGAGATAAAGAGAAGGAAGGGAGCGGGGGGGTGTAGAGAGTAGACAAGAGAAACAAGGCGACTGACAATATGTAAGTGGTGTTTAAACAATCCTCCAGGACCAGAGACCCATCTGAGACGAGTAGTTTGTTACTCGAGTGATAAGCTTCGTTTTCACACCTCAGTTTTATCTAGAACTACCTTGAGCACCCGCAGATGCAGTTCGTGGCATTGTTGAAAGAGGGGAGACGACTACACCGGATATCGGTGAACACGAATTGCATGAAAACCAATCCGCGCTCTTTACTCCAGTCTCTATCCAAACTGCGGAAAAAAATTCTGTGGTCAGGTCTTTTGAGTCCTTATCTTATACTAGACTACAAGGTGAAAAGAAAAGCAACCAACCCGCTTCGGTGGCCGCAAAATCTAACGCGCTAATCTCGCAGTAAACTAGACTGTCGATGACGGGGAGATTGAGGCTCGAATCTCGGTTAGATGTACCAAGGGTGATTTTTTTTTCTAAATTGTTTTCCACTCTCCTTCCACACAAATGTGGATACACTTCCTATAGATATAATCTTACTCATCCCTAAAATCATTAGCGTAATTAGTATATAAGCGTATAACCCGAACGGTTAGTAAAACATGGTGCTAAAAATAGTAAGCAATTAAATTGTATTTATTGTACATATTAAAGGTACTTATTACATTATTCTATAAAATATACCACAGGCCGTGTTTATCTAATCAAAGGAATCTGACTTATGAAAAGAGAATTTACCACTAGACTAAAACACAAAATAAATAAATTTGTAAGCTACCCACACAAAAATTACGCAAATAAATTGTCATCTAATGCCAATATGCTCATAACAGTTACTCAAAAACTGTTGACTTATCACCATGCGAAGAAAATTGAACTCTTTATGTTTCTACTGGAGAAATATTTGATTTATTTTGGACCAAAAAAAAAGAAGAGTGTTTTGCTATAATAACTGCAAAAACATTGGCCTTAACACGCGTTCACTTACACGCCCATCTTAACGACTGGTACCACAATAGATAGCAGTCCACGGCCGTTAATTTGTCATTTTAAAAGGGTAAGCCCACATTTCACCAAAGATAAATTTTTCGGTCATACCGGGAATCATAAACAGGACCCTTAACCTACTAGACAGACATACTATCGACTCAGCTATGGTCCCAGCTCTTCTTCATAGAGAACTGGAAGAAATAAAATGTTATTAATAATTTTTAAAAAAAATCTCTCGACGAACGCAGGTCAACTGCTCGGAAATATTATTACGTTGGACTAGATCTGATTACCTCTGTTAATTTGTCAAAAGGAATTTGTAAAATATAATATTTACAGTAATTCACGGAACGAATTAAAACCGAATGAGAATGACACACCCGCCTTCCGTTTGGCTTATTATTCAAATCTTCTCCCCCAAAAAACAGACGTAGCTGTTTGCTTGTATCTAGAATATAGATTTTGGGCGCATCGATTGAATCGTTTGTATTTGAAATTTGATTAATTCTCCCAAGTAGGTTTTATGGAGCAGTGCGTGCAAAGCTGAAATTGTATCTACTTGCGCAGAACGATCGACGCAGCTCACGATGATTTCTTGAGAGTGGTTTAGAGTTCCTTAAGTGACCAAATTACATTTCTGATCCTATTTTTTTGGGTTGAACGTTTGACTCCACCACACAAGCACTTAAATCATAGCATGAACACGAAAAATACCCCATGAAACATAAACAAGTTTCCACTTGCACATATTGTGGTTGGCTTACACGTGACTACAACCTGTTCAAACAGTGTCTGTGAAATATTTATGGGGGGAGGGAGTTCAAAAGTAGAACATCTTTCTGTTCAGTTGTCAGCTTGCTTAGCTATACCCTGATTTTGGTAGGAAGACCAGATCTGGTGGTTACGAAAGTTAATAAAACAATTTTAATACATTCATGCTACCTGCAGCTGTCATTTTTAATGGATTTTATCAATACCTATAAAATAGCACAAATAATAAACTAAAATGTTATTAATGTTGGCTGCAATGAGATATGTTTGAATTCTCTAAACCAGTGGTTCTCAAATTTATATGCCTCACGTACCCCCCGGGAATATTTATATAAATGGCGTAACCCTTGTACAGATATCAAATATTTCAGTATAGTATGGGGGACGGGTATACAATAAAACATCTATATTTATTTGGGTCTATTTACAGTTTACTTTACGTAACTACATAAATTAATAAACACCAAAAATGAGATGATTGATTGAACAAATTTAACAAAATTATCAATATCACACTGTGGGTACTCAGTGAGATGGGTGTGCTTGTTTACGATTACAAAAGTTCATCAATAGCTGGTGTTATCTTGCTTAGGTGGAGTTGCAAGTCATCTTCGACATCCAGTCGGCTTCTATATGTATTTTTTTTAAACAGTTATAGATGAAAAACCACCGCTACATCGCGTACCCCACTTTGAGAATCATCGCTCTAAACTGTTCTTCCAACAAAAATAAGGTTATACTGTACTTGCATTCTATTTGCTGTGTGTAGACCCATCTTTAACCAAATATTTTAAATCATATTTTATGAAAAAGATTTAATGTAACTCATCAAAATGTAAATAAAAAAAGATATTGCGATAAAACACAATTGTCAACGGCTATGAAGAAATAATTAAACGCTTACAATCATTATTCCGAGAGGAATCACACAACGGAGTCATTTCCCAAATGTTGTAAGTTACAGTTCAATTTTCATAATCTGGTCTGACAGCTATATGAGTTACTACTACATCTAGTTTCACTTATTCATACGTCAAGTCATATGATCTGTTACTGTCCCTTCAATCTTGGTCACAAAACCAAACCAAAATCTGAAAGCCCTTTCTAATAAAATGGGACTTTATCGCGTAAATGATCTATGCTCAGATGATTTTAATTTGATAAGGAGTTAAGGCACTGTTGGTTACCGAGGTATCGGTAGGCGTCATCGGGGCTTGTTGTGTGTTCGTCGTTCAGCCAGGCATTAAAGTCTCCCAAGTGATTTAAACTAGAACTGATCGTTGCGGTGTGATGTGGGTTGGAATTCTGGGAACACGAGAACGGGGTAAGAAAATTGGGGAGGGGGGGTTGAGAGGGTGAGAGGGAGATACAAGTGAATGTATTAGGTTACCTTCAACAAGTAACTTACATAAGTAACGATAACGTATTTAGATGGTTTGTGTTACTTGCACGCACGCACGCACGCACATCTTTTGATAAGAAAAAAAATAAAATAATTTCCGTCTTCATTCAATGAATACTAGTGCCCTAATTTATTTTCCCACGATTGAGAAGATAAGGAGGCTGTAAACAGGATTCGCAGGTCCCTAGTTCAATCTCAACGTTCGCTTTATGGGTTGGTTCATCCTACCAACTATCTTGGGCAATTTATATAATAGGCCTGTTAAATAGGGTGGTTAAAGTAAAGTCAGTTTGTAATTCGTCAGTAGAGCTAATTAGTAGATCATCAGTTGTGTACTAAGTAGTGATAAATAATAACTTTGATAATGATGATAATAATAAAATAATACAACATATGTTAAAAGATCACTGAGGGATCTAAAGCATCACTCTCGAAATAGAATGCCAGTGATGGGAAAATCGTGGTTAGGCTTTTCAATACAGTTCTTGGTTTTCGTTAAATTTTCCAAACAATTATTAAAATTATTATTTGCTTACAGAATCGAATAGGGCTTAGTTTATCTACGACACCGCGTATTACTACTTGTTTGGACTAAACGCCTCTGTACTAACTACGTTAATAGTTTTAGGGATTGGGGAGGTTATATTTACAGAAAGTGTACACGTATTTGCGTAGAGGGAGAGTGTAAAACCCATTTTGGAAAACCATGCTCAATACACCTGACCAAGATTCGAACCTCAAGCTTCCTCGTCATCGGCAGTCTAGTCTACTGCGAGAGTAGCGCTTTAAACCCGCAACCAACCAAGTGGGTCACATATGTTATTAATCATTGGCGCACTCACAAGATAACCAACAATTTAATAAAAAGCTTAAAACACATAATGTACCAACATAACAGAAAGCAAATAAAGATGAGTCGAATGCACAGGTTAGGCTTTAAGAGGGGGGACGACTTAATATTCAAAAAGTATACAACTTAGTATGTATCAAAAGTGCTCAATTGGAAAATAATGTAAAAATAACCTCGTCTACCGAAAAGAAAATTTCTGGATAGACTAAAGTTTGTTTATTTTTACACCACGTCTTAGAACCCTCTCAGAATATCTAAATATTTGATTTAAAGGGCTAGACATGAGGATGATATAATTTAGAGGTAATGCACCCACATTGGTATGGAGTGAGAGTAGAGAACCCATTAAGGGGTTAGGGGGGGAAGCGTCCGCAGTATACCCAACCGGGGCTCGAATCTGATAATAATGGCAGCCCGGTTTAGTTCAGCTTATCCTTTGTTGTGAATAATACCGGTTAGTAGACTTGTTTACTTCCTTCAGCCCCCCCCCCTCCCGTTTCCCCTCAAATTAAAAAAATTAGTACAAACCAAATAACAAACATCTCGTTAGACGTGCGGGCTAGCGTTCCGTTGCTCCAGAGGTCAGTGGCCGAGGTATGAGTTTAAAAGCACTTGCTTTATACGTGCTGCCATCTACAGGGCCTTCTGAACAATATACAGTCAACCAGAGCTATTTTGGATTCGAACAAATTTAATGGGACATACACGATTTAATATATATATTTGCACGTCTTACCCGTTCGGGCTATACTACGCTTATGTATTAACTACGTTAATTGTTTTAGGCAAAATTCTGTGCTGGCGGCCGGGGTTCAATCCTCGGTCCCGGCATAGATTTATCTGATTGCCAAACCCTTCCTTCACCTCTGACAAGACATCTTGTGAATGTGGGGAATGCCAGGCCTCCACCGTGGTTCGGATTCCACGTTAAACTGTAGGTCCTCCATTTCATCTCACAATCACCCTACCATTACACATTAGCGTAAGTGCGTATAGCCCGGACGGGTAGTAAGACGCGGTGATAATAATAATAATAATAATAATAATAATAATTGTTTTAGGGATTAGGAAAGTTATATTTATAGGAAGTGTACGCACATTTGCGTTGAGGGAGGGTGGAAACCCATTTTAGAAAACCACCCAATCGAGATTCGAACTTCGATCTCTCCGTCATCGGTAGTCTAGTCTACTGCGAGAGTCGCGCGTTAGACCACGTGGCCACCAAATCGGGTTAATTATATATTTCCCAGAGGATTATTGCTTAAGTAACTTAGGAAGTGCCAATCAGGTATTGCGCTTAGATTAAATATTGATAAACATTGGCAGTAGTACGTGAGTTTAATGTTTACTGGAAATAACACAAAACTATTTTCTATGAACCTATCTAAACATGTTCAGGGGTGTAATTTATGCTCGACTATTCTAGTGCCTTAAGTAACATGTTTTACTTTAAGATCGTCCATCATAGCAGGCCCAACACAGCTCCCAGCTCCAAGCTCGCGATATGACCAAAATGTGTGCAGTGCATTTGTATGTGAATGATTACTCGAAATTTTCCGTGGTAACGATGGGGGACAAAGCGACAAAGTTTCTTGTTAATAACTACAGTATGTCCCTATTATGATAGAACGAAGATTTGTGGACACTGCTTATCCGTGAAGCCATTCTAAAATGAGCTAGAACGGCCTTTACAACGCAGTTTTTATCTCAATATAATTTAATATTTCAACCATGTTCAGTGTTAGGAACTTCTATTAACTCTTTATCTTCATTAATGTTTGATCAAAAATGATCCACGTGAGATAATGTTCGTGTAAATGTACGGTTTCTAGCCGACCGTATCACAGAGTAGATTGGCATGTGATGCATGCTCTTAATTGGGATCTGATCCGCCTCGGTGGCGTAGTTGGCTAACGCGCTAATCGTGTTGAGCTCGACTGCCGAGGACGGAGAGATCGAGGTTCGAATCTTGGTCGGGTGAACTGAGGGTGGTTTTTCCTAAATGGTTTTCCCACTCTCTCTCTCTCTCCATGGAAATGCGGGTTCACTTTCTTTAATTCAACTTTCCCAATTCCTAATACGTTAGCGTAATTAGTACTTAAGCGTTTAACCCAAACGGGTAGTAACACGCGGTGCATATATATAAATTTAAATGGGATGCATGGGAGGGTGTTGAAACTCAGAGCAGACCCCATTTTATTTAAGAATTGTTTAGATATTTTGAAATTTTGCTCGCACCAAAATGCAGCTGACATCTTCCTTACCAGTTAAAATAAATCAAGTTTGAAGAATAAAAAGGTTTTTTTTAATGTATGAAAAGGTTCAAACTACCTCGTATTCAACGACTTTTTATGTTATAATTTATACTTTGGAGGGTAAAGTAAAAGGTAAGAAACAACTTTAGGTCTACCTCTAACAAACAAAATAAAGTTTTGATATGGCCACAAATGAAAATTTTAAGATAGTTTGTAATTGTTTTAGTGGGTTTAATGTATCAACGCTGTTGTTATCTACTGAAAAGTAGCCATCACAGCCCCTTTCTCTACAAACCTTTCTTTAATACACAAATATGTTATGAACAAGACAAAATAATAGCAGTAATAATCTTAAGATTCGAGTTTACGTTAGATTAACCGAGAAATTAGATACAAGATAAAAATCTCATTGAATTGTGGTTTTCAGAATTCTTCAATTTTACAAAAGTGAAATTGGTTTAATAGCTTTATTTTACTATTTGTTAATATTTTAAAATGGTTTTATCGATCTCAATTCCACTGTCTTATATAAAAAAAAAAAAATAGAGAAAATTTTCCCACAATGTGAAGTTCGGTTCGAGATCTATATTACCTGTGCCCTTAATTGATGCTATTTGAGGAGTGAGACCCACTCGGTTGTGAGAAAGTATCAATTGCTGTCAGGCCACACAGGTTAAAATACAATGGTCAGTGTCGTTTTCTGGAACTACTTCTCTATTCCGTCTAAGCTTACACTCCCTCTCACCCTTTTCCTTCAACCATCCTATGACATGTCAATAAGAGGGGAAAGAATACTATGGATATTCTTATCTCAAGCTAAAGAGGAGAGTTCACTTATTACTAGTTCTCAAATATCTTAAAAAATTTCCTGTTGCGAGCCTATAAAAAATATTGTATTTGATGGAGAAAGGCTAAAACTAGAGAACGTTTTCATCAAGTCTATTCTCATATCTCCACAAATATTCTTTAAAAACCCGTTGAAAATGGACTGTCACATTTTAACACATGAATTTTATTAGTAATAAAACTATAGCGTTGTTAAGTAAAAAGAGTCTTGTTGGAATCTTTTAACTTAATTTTGACGTGAGCCTTATTTCGAAATAACGCATCGTAGAGCTGAACGTCTGCGCGGCCATTTCTTTCTTACCAAGGCATCCCCCTTAAGAGGGCCGCCTAACGGAACATTGAGACACGTAGCAGGCGTCAATTAGTAAACCCTAGTTATTCAAGAACCAGTTTATTTGTTTTAAAATATAGTTCAAACTCGAATGGATATGAACTATAGCATTAAAAACCTTACATTTTTATGTTTCAAAAAAATTGTAATAAATAATTCGTATATTTTTAGTGACGCTTCAAATGAAATGTCGTTCTGAAATCAAAGAAAATTGTTAAAAATATAGATATAGTTTACTTTGAACCATTTACTTTTAATTAACAGGTTAACAAAAGAAAATGTAAAGATAATTTAGAATGATTTTAGTGCTTTTGATGTTTCATAACTGACATTCCCATGATAAACAGCGTTGTGTGGGTATGTTGAGTCAAGTGGATGGCACCCTTAATTTAAAATTGAATGTGTGCACCCTTTTACGAAACGCAATAAAGGCAAGTTATATTGTTATCTCTTCAAAAGACAAATGCTGGTGTTATTGTAATGGACCTTGTCCAATAAGGACAAAGAAACTAAAACCAATCAGTGAAATTGTTTTAGAATAATTATTGTTTCTCTTTTTTTTCTAAGTTTTGTGAAGGAGATAATTAAAATTTTACATTTTTTTTATCAAAGATATTCTAGTTTACACATAAATTTGCTATATATTTATTTTAGTAAATTTAATTTAAAACTGTCTATATCTATTGTAAAATCGTTTTTTAGTGCTCTACAAAATGCAGTAGAACCTCGATCTCACAACATCGGTAGTTTAGTTTACTGCGAGAGTAGCGCGTTAGATCATGCGGTCACCGAAGTGGCTAAATGTATTAAAAAGCATGTATACAAGGTTGGCGTTAGTTAATTATTAATTTAATTTTCTAGATTATTTTATTACTATCAATACCCTTAGCAAAAATGTTACTAAAGACCTAATTTGAGTTGATTTGTTGAATGTCAATCAATAGGAAGACTTTCACCAGAATTTGTCTAGAGCAGTATTTTTAACATTAGTGTGCCGTGGGAGTTTTGGAGGAATATTAAAAATAAGCTAAAAAAAAAATCCGAGGTGTGAAATTAAATCTTTTAAAATCCGTGGTCAATATTACTATCCGAAAATAAAGCAATTAATAGAACTTTAGCTATTTAAATTTTAAACACGATCTTAATACTATTTTTTTTAAAGATAAAATCACTCCATAAAAAATGTCTTTGATTATTTTGGCGCTTGTTTAGTGTGCCGTGAGTTGAAAAAGTTTTTTTTTTAAATGGGTGGTATATAGGTAAAACAATAAACGAAAACCGTCTAGTTGGACCGGGCCAAAGTTTTAATTTCGGCCTATTGGCTCAGTGTAGAGATAGCCTAGCACTGCATTAGCTCACCAGAAATACAATAAATACCTAATACATTTATTAATTTGTAAATAATAGCCGGTTCTCTTAAAGTCAAACAATTATTTGAAGTCTCTAATATAAAAACTCATCCTAAGATCGTTAAAAAAAAGTTTGTAACAATTTTTGTGTGCGTGATTTGATTCGGTAGAATGCATGTATAGACAAAAATAATTCGCAGACTAAACATACATGCACTTGTGTCGTGTTCATTTTGTGAACGAAATGCAAAGTAAGAACATCTAGTCTTAGTAAATGACCTCATTAGTTTCTTTATTTGCACGTACTTGGTTTAACCTTGAGTTAATAATCGACACAGTCAAAATGCGGCTAGACTTGGTTTTTTTAGGTGTACAATTTATAAAAGTAAATATTCTAATAATAATAATAATAATATTTAGCACCGCGTCTTACTACCCGTTCGGGTTATACGCTTTAAGTACTAATTGCAATAATGGACTAGAAATTGGGAAGTTTTAATCAGAGGAAGTGAACCCGCATTTGCGTGGAGGGAGAGTGGAAAACCATTTAGGAAAAACCACCCCAAGTTCACCCGACCTAGATTCGAACCTCGATCTCCCCGTCCTCAGCAGTAGAGCTCAACACGACAAGCGCGTTAGCCAACTACGCCACCGAGGCGGGTAATATTCTGATAAAAAAATATTCTTAATATAGGCTTTATAGTTTAGTAACTCCCTATTATGAAAATAAAGACAGTTTAAATTTGTACGAAACAAAATCTTCCCTCAAGCCTGCTAAATTTTTATTAAACTATGGTTATAAAAAATGCTACTTATTTACTGTAATAATGTTATTTTAAAATTAAATTTATAAACATTAGTGTGCTTAATCATCAAGTTATTTATGTATAAAATTATTATTGCTACGCATACTACCACTATTTTCCTACTTCAAAAAATTAAATTTAACAAGAGTTAAGATATGGATATATTTTTGAAAGAGAGAATTTTATTTAGAACACTATAAAAATAGTACGTTAAAAAATTAAATTTCATCATCCCGCCATAGAGCCATACTGGCCGCCGTCTGTTGGCGAATATAGTGCGAATTTCTGTGTGTAAAAGATGTTGTATGGTCAGTACACCGAGCCCTTCAGCCATTAATATCAGTTTTCTAGACCGGAACCACTACTCTTTCATTCCGTAGCTCATTTTGCCCTGAGTTGATCCCGTTCCAGATCCACTGTTTCACAGACAACCTGGAAACGTCGTGGATCGAACTCGAGACCTATGAATTTGAGGCCAGGAACTGTGACAAGACCACAGTGTCGGAAGGAATAAGGCACGATCGCAGTCTCCATATTATAATTATACTACGCCGCGTGATAGAGTCAATTGAACTACCGCTCCCTCACTGCGTGTGCAACAAACCGAGGCCAACGCACTTGGCCTGTATCTATAGTCCGGACTCGAGGGTCAACCGTTCTCCCGGTAGCAGATCAGATCGAATGCGGGGACTAAACGATCTGCGAATCTCAACCACCTTTAAGCTTGCGTAAGAGTAGAAAAAGATATGCTACATTTAAGTAGAGTAAAAATAAGGTAAGTTTGTACAAAGAGCCTTAAGAGCTCATCTCGTTGATGATTAATCAGATTATTAAATATACAAGATTACTATAAAAGTGTATCTAATACAATTGCGCTTTCCTTCATTTCTCACTTGGCGACAGCGAAATAGTTTTTTTAATTTATTTTAAACGTACTAAAAATAGGGTAGAATGGTTTCACTGTCTTCAATGGAAACTATGTAAGACTGCACTTACGATGTGAAGTCTTTCTTATTGAAATTGCAATGGGTGGTTGTAGGTGAAGGGTGAAAAGGGAGTATAAGCTTGAACATAATAGAGAAGTAGTCCCATAAAACGACACAGACCATTGTATTTTAAGCCGTGAGCATGACAGCGATTGATACTTTCTTGCTGACCAAGGTGTCCTACTAAAAAAAAAAAAGTATTTTGCTAACCAAACACAACAGCTCCGCGATCTATCAGTGGAAATGAGCAACTCCATATCTAAGAACAAAGGTGCCTTCCCACGTACTCTTGTGGATCTTCCCTGAACTAACTGAGGAATGTCGGGCATATTATGACGTCAGGCGGGAAAAAACAACCAACATTTCCTTTCTCGCTCTTAACTTTCTATCAGTCGTTGACATTACGTGAATGCCAAGGTGAACTGGTTTTCAACCGCCGAATATGTACCCCTTCTATCTCACGAGGCGACCCTCCCGCCATACACACGAATGGAGCATGTTGAGAAGATACAGGAGGAGAGAGGGGGGTGCTCAAACGTATACTTCAATATTCTTACGAATTGACATACCTGAAAGTTAGAAAGCGTTACTAGAATCTTACGTATTCATACGTTAAGTCATGTGATCCTCAGCTGACGCTTTTGATAGATATTAATAATAATAATATTTAGCACCGCGTCTTATTAACCGTTCGGGTTATACGCTTTAAGTACTAATTACTCTAATGGATTAGGAAGGTTGAATTAGAGGAAGTGAACCCGAATTTGCGTGGAGGGAGAGTGGAAAACCGTTTATGAAAAACCACCCCCAGTTCACCCGACCGAGATTCGAACCTCGATCTCCCCGTCCTCAGCAGTCGAGCTCAACACGACTAGCGCGGTAGCCAACTACGCCACCGAGGTGGGTTTCCTTTATATCGTTTTACCAGGTTTATTTTACATTTATCATTTATCACCATTATGTTAATTATTTTGGCAAAAACTTGTTTTTTTATTATAGTATTCAATTATCGTTGTATACGATTGTTGAGAAATGATTCGAATGAGCAACTTCAAAATATATAACACGTGTTATGTAAGAAACTAAGCATGCATTCACTTAATTAGTCTCTTTCCACAGCGCTGAACCACAACTAACATACTTGTTGAAATGTTTGTCACGCTCTTTTAATATAAAACACTGTTCATCTAAAACTTTTTATTTTACCTAGGAGGCTTTTTATGCATCCTGTCTTACTTCTCGTCCGGAATATCGGCGTTTAATAACAATAATTGGATAGTGATTAATAAGGCAGAACTGAGATGAAATGTACCTGCATTTCCGTGGAGAAACTGTTGTACACCCAACTGGAGTTTGAACCCCAACCTTCTGATGATTGACAAACGAGACTAAAAGGGCTCGACGTTTATTCTGTGTGTGCCCACCGATGTGGGATATCAACCTTATTACTTGTCGTGTACCCATATTTCTTTTCAAAACCAATAAAAACAATTCGTTTGTTTAGTCTGATTAGTGAAAACCGCTCGTAAGTGACTATAGTCGGATTATGATGGGAATTAAAATTTTAGAAAATTTAAACATATTTTGCTGCTGTCAACAATGATAACATTTTACTATATTATCAGTGTTATACGATAGATATTAATAATATCTATCAAACCCGCCTCGGTGGCGTAGTTGGCTAACGCGCTAGTCGTGTTGAGCTCGACTGCTGAGGACGGGGAGATCGAGGTTCGAATCTCGGTCGGGTGAACTGTGTAACGTCACACGTTGTTACTACTGTATGCGTGGATGCTAGTTTATAGATACTAAAAACTTCCATATACTTCAGAGTGTAGTTAGTTTTATTTTCACATGAATTTAAATTTACAGTTGAGCCAGTTTTGTCAAACGTGTTCACATTGTACATATTATACATTAAATAGACAGTGTGCTCATATATTCATACATTTATATATGATCTTCCTAAACACGTCCACTCCATTAGACATCAAGCTGGGGAGAAATGCTTCTACAAGACAAGCGTCTTTCTGAGCTGAGGACTGTGAACCCCGTAGTTTCTTACTCTCGAACCCAGATCACTACTTGATTCCTTTCCATCGACCAATGGTATTATTTTCTACGAGCGCGCAAACTAAAAACAGACGCGGCGTTACTCTGCACCTGCTATTAATTACTGCGTAATACAACCCGGAAATGAACCATGCTTCTGACAGGTGCAGCTAAACGAAAGAAAAAAAGAAAACATGGCTATAGTTTAGAAAAGATGAGTTTAATTTAAATTAACTGAAAAGAAGAAATATGAAAATATTTACTCTAACATCTGATCTCAAATTTTAATAAAGACAAGAAAATCGATATCATTAAAACTGTGGGTGGTATTTCCTAAATCGTTTTTCACTTTGCCTCCATGCAAATGCGGGTTCGCTTCCTTTAATTCAACCTTCTCAATTCCTTACCATTAGTACTTAAAAGCGTATAACCCGAACGGCTAGTAAGACGCGGTGCTAAATAATAATAATAATTATAGAAAGGAAATCGCGTTTATTGGGAGGCGCCTTGTAAAGGTTTGCATAGTCAAATAGCAATGCAGTCTTGTATTGCAAGTAGACTAGCTCTCGTGAAGAAGGGGTTAACAAGGATGCAGGCTGGCCAACGGAAAAAAGAAAAATAAGGGTTCAAAAAGTTATCATGAATATAATTATGAAAGATAAAAAAAATATTCAAACATTAGTTTTATTTTAATGGCATAATTAACTATACAGTAAAATTAAACATATTTAAAGGCTGGAAAAAATTACTAGTTAAAATTTGTAATTGAATCTTGATCTGTATAACTGTTAAAATAAAATAGTCTTTAAAACTGTAGACGTCCGTGTGTGAACAAATGGGAAATGGAATTTATCGCCACATATGTAATAGTTGCAGAGAAAGATTAAGCCGTTCGGCCAACAATTTATATTTATAATCAATTAAGCTGAAAGTATAAAATGAGTTAAGTAGACCATCCCACATCTCAATCAATTATGTTCGGAAAATAACTTTATGTACAAATTAATAAATTAAAATATAAATACAATTTACGGCCCAGAGCCCAGATATTTGAATTATTATAAGCAATTTGTTGGACGATTTATTTAAATTAATCGTTTCAATTTATTATCATAATCTTCATTTAAAAAGGCTCTGTTGAGTATGAAAATATAGGTAGTGGCTACAGAGCTATTGTTTGAACACTATCTGGAGACATTAAGGTTGGAGTGTAGGGAACGCGAGGTAAGTTCGAATTTTCGTAGTTTTTATAGCAAAACTTTTTTTTTCAGCACCACGTGTAAACTACCTCACCTTTTCAGGTTATACGCATTTGAGTTAGGGATTAGGATGGTTAAAATAGTGTACCTACATTTGCGTGGAAAGAGAATAGAACAATATTTTGGTAAAACCACCCTCACTTCCCGCCCTCCGACCAGGATTTGAACTAAAGGTTCCCTGTTATCGGCAGCCTAGTCCAATAGGAAAGTGACACCTTAGACCATGCAGCCACAGAAGTAGTTAAGTTTAACTTTGACCCAAGAGGCCGGGATTCCAATTCAGGTGAGGGACGTTAGAATTTTAATAAGGGCGCTCCATCCTCATATTACTGCATATTAAAAAAAACCTCTTAATTAATCTTCCTCGTTATGAGGTATTTGATTAGCTATCGTTAAGTTGTACTACGACTAGGAATATATATATATTTATGCATATATATACATACACACACGGACTAGGGCTGATCCAGTGTTGTTTGCTGGTGACAGAGAAGTAGGGGTTCGACACTGGATCTAGTGTAGAGTTGTTTTTTTTCATAATTTCTTACTCTCACGCTACAAAAAATAGAGCACATTTTATTTAAATTCTACCTTCTACATTCCTATTCCATTAATGTAATCATGCGAATAGCTCGGACGAATTACGAGACACGGTTTGATAAACTTTTAAATAATACTTATCCACCAATCCACCGAACTAAACGCGTGATGATGCAGTTTCTTTCCCTGACGAAAGATGTCGTACCTACCAAGTAATTTGCCTTCGCGTCTCAAAAGTCTATTGTACAACGCGCCGTCCGCGGCGGTCTATCGAACTTCTTCTAGCAAAGGAGCACGGATCCCGCCATCTTGTCAAGAACTGGTCTAATCCAAGGAGTAAGTATTTTAAAGCGAGAAATAAAAATATTGAAAGAGCCTTGAAAAACCAACACGTCAACCGTAATCGAGTTTATTTCTGCCTAATACAACTAATTTAAGGCTATAATTTTTTTTCGTAGCCTAAATATCTGAGAAGCAAAGATAGTTATTAAAAATGAGTGTTTACGTTTTTTAAATATAAACTATTTAAAGAAAGGCATAGAGCCAATTTTGAAATGATAGAAAAATAAATTAACTTGAGGTAATAGGTGAAATTCTAACACTTCAACATACAAATGTTCAGAAAATAGACTTAATAGCTTTGGATTAAATAGCCTATGTAATAAATTTGGATAAAAGTTATGCCTTAACACAAGAATATAATCCTTAGAATAATATGAATTTATAAGAATGTTGGCATGATAAGATTATGGTAGGAAGGTTCATCCATATCGGATAGTTACCAAAGTTATTAAAACAATTCTCATACATGTATACGTCAAGTCATGTGATTTTCCGCTATCACTTTTGATAGATGAAAATTATAAACACATATTATATATATATATATATATATATATATACACATATAATTACTCTAATGCTGTAGAAGTGAGGAAGGAAGCATTTTAGAGGTAGTTTACACGCATTTGCGTGCAAGTTGAACGGGAAACCATTTAGAAAAAATGCCCCTTAGTAGACCTAGTTGAGATTCGAACCCCAAACACCCCATAATCGGCAGGTTAGTCCAACACTAGAGTTACTCCTTAAAGTTAGAACATTCGGTGACCGAAGCAAGTATAGCTATGAAATAATACTAATAATATAGTAAAATGTTATCAATGTTTATTGTAAAAAAAAAGTTTGTATTTTCTAAAAGGTCTTTTCCTTGAAAAATCATACCATACACTCCGTTTAGGCTGAAAGGTAGTTCAGTCTTACCTTGACTTACTACACTATGAACCATAGTGGAAGCAAGCTAGGTAAGCTTAACTCTAATAATAAATAAAGTTAACATAGTAAAAAAAATCAATCAATCCTCTTTTTAGTAATAATAATAATAATAATAATAATAATATTGAAATGTTTAGGCGTTGGGCACAACATTACAGAGAACTGCATTTTAATTCCAAAGACAGTTACAAAATCTCTTGATACTTGCTGGTTTTACCTGACTGGCATACGATTTCGTCAACATCACTAAATAATAGTTCACGCTTCAACTTTTTTTTAAGACTAGACAATATTGAGTGTATGACAAAATAAAAGTTTTAAAAAAATACAGTACGGTAAACCGCATAGATTTTCTCTCTCTTAGATCTAAATTATAATTATAGCTCGTAAGTTATGTGAAACGAAACAAAGTAGGACCCTCGTGTCCGCTGATTCAATATCCGCGGTTTACCACGGCACAATTTTATTTACTTTTAATTAAAGAAAAAAATTGTTTATAAGTCACAATGCCTAAACTATCACCCCAATTCATCCCCTCATCGTGAGAATTGTGTTATCATATCACTATCATCATTATCATCATTATCATTATCAGTGATCGTCGTAACAAGAGGAATGGAGAATAAATTAGTAATTACATTGTAGTGTACATCACACGTAATTATTATATACTTTATTTAATGTTGGTAATGACTTACTGTGAGTAATTTATCAATTAAACTTTATCACGTTGTATAGTAGTTCGGTACTATCCGCAGTTTCGCGTAACAGCGGTAGATCTAGGAACGTATTATCCGCGGATATGGCGGCCCTACTGTAATATACATTGTCATAGAAATATAATGGGGAAATAATAACTAAGCATTCAACCAAAGAGCACACGTTAAATAATAGTGTTACAGAAACATATTATTTTTTCTGTGCATTTTCAACTCCCCATTTCCCAAAGCCTTACATAAAAAAACTATATATATATTTTCCTATAGCTTAGTAAATTTGGATTTTATAAAATATTCTTTCAAATAAAACTTAAAAAGAGTCCTACGAATTCGGAATGACAACTAATTTTGTGTCCCAAAGACTTAAAAATTCCCGCCTACGTAAAGTACCAGTCATTTTCACGGGAAAATGAGATACGCCATTTTGTTTGTAAAGTTAAGAATTGTCTAGATACGAAATTTAATCAAAACCGTTAGAGCCAATTTAAAAAAAATGCTATTCCTTCACTTTTCACCCCTTAATTAAACTACCCTTAATTTAAAAGTTGGATAGCTAATTTAAAAAAAAAACACCTTCTGGGAACCTTATAAAATCCTAGATACCAAGTTTTAGCCTCCTCGATGAAATGTTTTTTAGTTTTTTATCGAGATACAGACAGACGGCATAGCGAAAGCCACTTTTTTTTTCCGCGTTCAGGGACTTATGAAACGTCTACATCCGTTAAAATTTCGAATTAGATTGTTTATACGATCACATATTTTTTCTCTCTCTGACCTCTGTGAGGGGTTATGAGAAAGTAAATATAGAATTAAAAAGTGCATTCAAGAGAACCTTCTATCAATGTTTGCTACACGATACGGCCAACTTAACTCTGTGGTCCATCGCGTTTTGCAACAGGAAGTTCTGCTTTCACTATCTAATGGAAAACCAGCTGACATACAAGACACTTTCATTCGACTCACACAATCGCGACACGCTTACCTTCAACAAGGATTATACAAGACAAATACTATATTCTTGACTTTCTTGTTGAAAGCTATGAAATTCCCTGACTTAACCAGATTTTCTAGACGAAAATAAATAAATAAAAATATTTGTTTTATAGATGTAAAGTTAAAATATCAATTGTGTTTATTCATTATTCTCTATTTAATAATTGTGTGCCTAAGTAAGAGAAGGGGCAATGCCCCACAGCTTGAAATATTTATGTATTCACTGTTTTGCATAATGTTGTTGTCTATTAGCAACAATATTAACTATTTGGACCTGTGGCATAGTCTCTTGTCTGTTTAAAACACTGCCGAAAATAGACTGTAACTACAGTAGCCCCATGGCTTCTTTGGTGCTGACTGACAGCTGACGGCTTTGAAAAGTTACCAGAACAAATTATGTATCCCTACGCTGAACCATATGATCTGCAATATCATATGTTTAGCGGCTGTAACTTCTGACAGTCAACACCAAAGAAGCCATGGGGATGCTGTAGCGTGTTGGAGATGTAGGGAAGGCAAAAAAAAAAGTGTTTTTGGAAATTTTTATATCAAAACTTTTTTTTGTCCAAAGAAATCAAATATTACTCCATTAAAAACAGAGAGTTTAATTTTATTCACCTGTTGATATCAACAGTCTTTGAATATCTATCAAGAGTTTCCTGAAATTTAATGACAACTTTTTCTTTTCGTTTAAAAAGTTTTTCATATAATGTCCATGATAGAGATATTCAACAACTTTTGATATCACCATGTGAAGAAAATTAAACTCTAGGTTTGTACTGCGGCAATATTTGAGGTGAACCCGCATTTGCGTGGAGGGAGAGTGGAAAGCCATTCAGGAAGAACCACCCCAGTTCACCCGACTGAGATTCGAACCTCAATCTCGCCGTCCTCAACAGTCTAGCTCAACATGAAACTAGCGCGCTAGCTAACTACGCCACCGAGGCGGGTTTTTTCTTGTGAAATTTGGGCCGAATATTCATCTAATTTCCAGGCACGTTGACCAAATGACACACTCATCTATTCTGTTGATAGTTATCAGGTTAATTACAAAAATAAAAGTTAATATTTTATAGGCCTTCCTTACTATACATGATGGAAAAGAGAGACTCAGCAAAAATTGTTTCACAGAAAGATTAAAGCTTCAAATAGATTTTAGTGTCATCCATTTATCTTTCACTTATTTGAGGTACATAACGTTCACTTTCTGACCACTACTATATTGACAACTGACTTATAGCACACTACTCTATTGACAACTGACTCAGCACACTACTCTATTGACAACTAACTTATAGCACACTACTCTATTGACAACTGACTCATAGCACACTACTCTATTGACAACTGACTAATAGCACACTACTCCATTGACATACTAACTTATAGCACACTACTCTATTGACAACTGACTCATAGCACACTACTATATTGACAACTGACTAATAGCACACTACTCTATTGACAACTGACTCATAGCACACTACTCTATTGACAACTGACTCATAGCACACTACTATATTGACAACTGACTCATAGCACACTACTTTATTGACAACTGACTCATAGCACACTACTATATTGACAACTGACTCATAGCACAATACTATATTGACAACTGACTTATAGCACACTACTCTATTGACAACTGACTCAGCACACTACTCTATTGACAACTGACTCATAGCACACTACTCTATTGACAACTGACTCATAGCACACTACTCTATTGACAACTGACTAATAGCACACTACTCTATTGACAACTGACTCATAGCACACTACTCTATTGACAACTGACTCATAGCACACTACTCTATTGACAACTGACTCATAGCACACTACTTTATTGACAACTGACTCATAGCACACTACTCTATTGACAACTGACTCATAGCACACTGCTCTATTGACAATTGACTCATAGCACACTACTCTATTGACAACTGACTCATAGCACACTACTCTATTGACAACTGACTCATAGCACACTAATCTATTGACAATTGACTCATAGCACACTACTCTATTGACACATGAAATATCACAT
This sequence comes from Timema poppense, assembly GCA_902141375.1. Taxonomy (NCBI): domain Eukaryota; kingdom Metazoa; phylum Arthropoda; class Insecta; order Phasmatodea; family Timematidae; genus Timema; species Timema poppense. The sequence continues at coordinate 46,843 of CABFOV010001749.1, read as the reverse complement.
ACACCCATAGAGAAAACAGACCAAGAGGGCTTGTTAACTGGTTATACGATAACTGAAATTTAGAACAGACACAACATCCAGTCCTCGGCCGTTAATTATTCACTGTGAAAGGGGAAAACCACATTTCCCCAATGGTACATTTTCCAGCCATGTCAGGAATCTATCCCAAGACCCTTAGCTCAGTAGACAGACTCGCTACCGACTGAGCTATGGTGTTGGACTTGAAATTTTCCCGGCGGAGAGCGCCTGTATTGTTGACTGCTCTAATCAAACATCCCACGGGGACGTAAACTATGTCCACTGAACGGATATTTATTAAGGAGTATTGCAAAGACAAAAAAACAAACAACAGAAAATCACTTTAATTTATTAGTTAACAATATTTTAAAATTGTGTTATGTGATTTAGCGTTTCAAGGATAGTTTTTAAAAATACACTAGAATCACGATTATCCGGCCTTTGATTATCCAAAACTGCGTATTATCCAGCCCGGTTCCCAGTGTTAACAATTGGGTTTTAAATAAACAAATCGGTGTGTTTATTTTAAAAGCCAATTGTTAACAAACCGGTTTGTTTATTTCAACCTCTCCACTACCGGTAATACTAACACGAGAGTGTCACGTTAGTCCATGCGACCATCGAAGCGGGTAAAAAATAATAAAATGTTTTCAATGTCAGCAGCAAAAAAAAACCCACCTATATTTGTATTTTTTATAAGGCCCTTCGTATGAAAATTGGACTGTAGTTAACTATGAGCGGTTAACGCAAGGAATCAACTAGCGTGAAGAACTGTTTATCAGTTCCTCCTAATCGCAACCAAAAGAAGACTGACTCTCAGAGCAGCCAACCATAACGACATGGCAGAATAATTAACTTTTTAAAACGACTCATGGATTAAAAAAAAACACTGGTAAGACAAGTGAATCATGAATCACCTGGATGAATTAACGAGCTCTGGGTTCATGGGTGAGGGGTGAGGTGGAAAAAGTATTACCACGATATAAGTCCACCATATGCTTCTATCAGCCTAGCTCACCCCAACCGGAATATCTTGACAGAGTTTATTAGATTATACAGTAAAGGATATATATTAACCTTACACATTTTACATTAAAACGTTAATAACCCTTGTATTTAAAAGTACAATTAAAAAGTTAATTTATTTATATACATAAAATTAAAATATACAATTAAAATTTTAATATATACATATATATGTATATTTATAGATCAACTTTTTAACTGTACTTTTAAATACAAGGGTTATTAACGTTTTAATATAAAAGGTGTAAGGGTAGTTTTAAAATAAATACACTCCTATTGGCAAGATACGGAGGAAACCCAGAGGGATAATAATCTTGGATAGAAAACTACCCCCAAGTGCACCTGGACAAGGTTCAGGTTCCAAAATACTCACCAACGGCAATGCGAGTCTAACGCTTCAGACCAAGCGATCCCCTTTGTGGGTGTAAATTAACTTTCAAGGGTTCCACGAAACGTCCAGGAAATCCCATTTGGTCAGCACACTGAGTGAGCCCTGTGGCTGTTAGTTTCAGTTCTCTAGACTGGAACCTCTACCTATTTATTCAAGTAGCTTCTCATTTGTCCTCACGAAGCTGGGTTTGACCCCGGTCCAGACCCACTGTTTCAAAGATAAATATTAAAAGCGCCGGGGATCAAACCCTGGACCTTTGCGAGCTCCCAATACCTACCATGGAGTAAGTAAGTAAGTAAAGGCTATTATACTCGAGATTTATCATTATAAAATTTCGGTATGATGCTTCAACGGGCCAACTAGCCACTTTTCATTTTCGGCAAAGAACGTCGTGGGACAGTTTCACAAGTCTACACGGGTACTCAAGCTAGCTAGTATGTCCAATAGTTCGTCTGCAATGGTGACCTTCACCTCCGCGGAAAAAAAGAGCGCTGTTGAGAAAAGCCCGTGGGAGTTATAAAGTAGTCAGCTTAACGAGTGTTATTTCGCCGACTAGTAATCAAGGTAAAACTCTTTAAGAAAGTCCAGCAGTCCAGCCCATAAGCAACAGTTTTTTGTAAATCAATATTTAAGGCACAAGCATTGAGCCTACGGTAAGAGCCAATTGGTTGCCCCTCATCTTCATTTTCGTCACGTGAAACAACAAATAGCAACCTGCGACCGTTCTGGAGTCCCAAGTATGTATGAACAGTTTAAACTGGGCTGTAGCAGTGTAAGAGGGTTACAGGGGGCTGAGGGGTTTAACCCACCAACCTCCAGCTTGAAATTTGACAAATAATGTAAATAATACTCCCTCATTGCCGTTTTAAGACTAGCAAAACTTAGATATCATACAGCATCAGCTTTCACACTAAGTTAGGACTAAGAAACTTTGACCCGACCTGAATTTACACCGTGTAATATCTATCTAGCCCGCCTCGGTTTCGTAGTTAGTTAATGCGCTAGTTTTATGTTGAGCTAGACTGCCGAGAACGGGGAGATCGAGGTTCAACTCTCGCTCGGGTGAACTGGGGGTAATTTTTCTTAAGTGGTTTTACACTCTCCCTCCACGAAAATTCGGGTTCACTTCCACTATATTTGACTATCTATCTACCTTATACTAAAATTCTAGTGTTGACAAAATAATATTATTGTTCATGTTATCGCCATTATAAAACATAATTTTAAAACCACTTTCGAGTTTGACTAGTTTTGGATCGGAGTCCCTCTTTTAGTGTCGCAATAGGCTTCCCTGTGAAATAATGAGATTAACTCTTGATGTGGAAAGCTACGTAATAAGGGTTGGAGGGGTTAGGGGTCAAGCTAAATGTATACTTGGTGTTACATGGAGGGGAAGGGGGTAAAAAAAGGTACGTAAAAACGGTGACTTAGTATGGATGATCTCATAACACTAATTAAGGGATTAGACATTTACTTTGGTACTATGTTGACAACTTTTTTTTAGACTATAAAAAATAAAAGGAGGTCACGACAATTATATCCGATGTCCCAAAATAGTAGTTCAAAGATATTGACATTAAAGCTTTTTTTTTTAAAAAATCATACTTTGTGAACTTACAGAACTCCCGGGAAAATAATCTTTGCTATTCTATGCAAGTGACACAATTAAATAATTAACAGCTACCATTGTTTTGAAACAGCACATTATTATACCAAACCCTTCAAAAGTAGAATAGCCAACCTTTACAAAAAGTTACCTTTTTTTTTTGATGTCAGAAATGTAACCGTCTTCTAAAACTTACGGTGGGAAAACACACATCCTTTTGTACATAAATATCCTGATATTAATGTTATCTATCAAAAGTGACAAATGCAAATCATGACTTAACGTAAGAATATATTAAGACTATTTTAGTAACTTTAGTAGCTGTCAAAAATGTTTCTTCCTATCTAATTTAAAAAAAACTGAACAGGAGAAGAACATTAGTTTTTTCTCGTTCTTCTCAAATTTGAACTTTGAACAATTGTTTTCGTAATATTCTCTCTAACGTCAGCTATTAGCTAAAGCGACCGTCATTAGGTAATAATGACAACGGAAGACCAAAATAAAAAATACTTATCTGGGATTGTTTTTCTCTTGTGAATCAAATTATGAACTAAAACCCAGTCCCGGAAAATCTCACGCTCTTTTACAATAGTGAATACTTCTAATTACCAAATTATATGACAACTAAACATTTGTTCGAAACATGTATATACTCACGTTTTTTGATTAAGTGTGCAATAATGCCTAATCAGCCTATTCGAATGGACTATTTTGAGCTAATTCTAAGAAAGAGTTATCACAGAAGTCATTATAATGTACAATTTTTCAGAAAAGAAAAAAAACTGTGGCCACATGTTCTAACACGCTACTCTCGCAGTAGATCGGACTGCTGATGACGAGGAGATCGAGATTCGAATCTCGGTCGGGTGTAGTGAGGGTGGTTTTTTAATCCCCCTCCACGCAAATGCAGGTACGGTTTCTTGAAATATAACCTTAACAGTCCAACAGCGTATAACCCAAACAGATAGTAAGACACGGTGCTAAGAAAAATACAAATTAGTTTTACAATAATATTTGCAATAGTATTGTTAATTAACTACATGACTAAAATCCAATTTTCATAAGAAGAGTCTTTATATAGGAGGCAATTAGTAATTTTTTTTTTTTTTGCGCCACTTATTATTAACCATTCGTCTTTTACGATTATGTACGCAGCTATTGTGTTAGGGATGAGGGAAGTGTGATCTAGACGAATTGTACTCGCATTTGTGTGGAGGGAGAGTGAAAAACCATTTAAGGAAAATTATCCCCAACAATCTCCCGTTCATGGGCAGTCGAGTCTATTGTGAGAGTGACGTCTTAGACCATGCATCCACTTAAGCTGGTAGTGTTAATACTAACTCAAATAATTTCATTTTTTTAATAATTAATAACCGCATCAAGGGACACAAAAACTAAGGAGTCAGTCTCGACTAGTCTGAGTTTCTTGTGAGGTAGGGGTCACGGGTTCAAATAGCAGCCAGGCGAACTATGATGGGTCTTCCTCAACAGTTTCTCGTCCTCCCTCCTCATAAATGAGGGTAATTTTTCTTCTAAGCTATACATTTCTCATCTCTATTAAATTTTTATAAATTTAGGGATGGTCCGGACAACCACGGTAAAACGTGGTGCACGTAATTTAAGAACACTTTAGCTATTTGACATTTTAATTCTTATGTTTTAATTAAATTCGATATTCATAATTTCAATAAAACCTTTTTTAGTAAATTAAGAAAGAATAATTATACATGTTTAAAGTTTTATATATTTTAAACGTGCAACTAATTTCTTATTGTAATGCTAAGAATTATTTGTTCGTAAGATTTTAAATCACACATTTAGGTTTATTTCCTCCTGCCCACAGACTCAAAACAGAAAAAAACACGAGAACAGAGGTAGGGCATACAGTACTATTTTGATATGAAGGTTATTTTAGAAAATAACATTTATTTGCGGCCAACATAGATAATATTTTACGATTTTATCTATATTATTTTCCATCCCATGCACTTACATATTTTTCTGAGTTGATCTGGAACGGGGTCAACTTAGCCTCGGGAGGACGATTGAGGAGTTATTCGAATAAAACAATGTAGTGGTTTTGGTCTAGAAAACCGAGATTAACAGCAGAAGGGTTCGTTGTGCTGACCACATGACAACCACTATCCCCATAAATTGGCACTACCTTCACCAAAAGACGACGGCCACTAGGGTGGTATATGGCTCGGTGACAACATGGAGGTTTTTAATTTGTTTTTTATATGTATTGATACTATCTATTAAAAGTGACAACTACGCAAAAGGAGATCTATTAAGGTACTTCCTATGGGAATATAGTTCACAAACCTCCCCCCTCCCCCAGCAAGAGCGCTAAGGGGGTAGTCCCTCCCTTCTCGGGACTTGTTTCCTTCTTATCACGCCGTGGAGAAGTCGTTTCCTTGAGTAGCACCCTCATCCGGTATCCACGTGGTGAATAGGGGCTACCCCCCACCCTCTATACGAGCTTTTGCGGTGCTCACGGGGTTAAAGTATTCACAGTCTCACCCTGTGGTGCACATTCGAGACATTTACCCGCATTCCTCCCCTTACTTATTGAATTATATACGCCTGTGTAATCATGTGATCCGACACCTTAGCCCAGTCGGTAGCGTGTCTGTCTGCCTAGTGAGCTAAGGGTCCCGGGTTCAGCTCTTGACTTAGCCAAATTTTTTAAATCATTTATGAGAATTTGGGTTTACCCTTTCACATTGCTAAATTAACGACCGGGAACTGGATGTTGTGCCTGTACTAATAAGTTATATTATAAGGCACATGAAGCTACGACAGGCCTAGCCAGCCGTTAGTGGGAAATATTTGGTTTGAATAAAAAACTGACCCAGCCCACACGCTGGAGATAGTAATGGATGTACGTGTGTACATACCCTGTGTGGTAGCAAGCTTACCTTATACTATTTCTCTATGCCCTATGCTATAACTTACAAGATAGATCCATAGTGTAATCCGTCAAGGTAAGATTGTTTGATATCTTTCAGTGTAAACAGACTGTACGGTACATATCCCTTAAATTGTACCTTACTCAGCCGTGTCCCATTATCGTAAATAAAATGACTACAGCCCGGACATATATAGTCCAATTTGCATAAGAAGAGCCTATTCTGTCAGTTAAAATAGATACTTTTTATTACGGAGTCTTACTATGGCATTCATGAGCTAAGTTTACCTGAATGACAGCTCGAAATGTTACTAAAAGTAATCCCTTATATATCACTACGCCAACAGCTGACATCTATCACTTTGGATGACTGTAATGAAAACAAATGGTAATATATTAATGTGATAGTTAACCACAATGATTTAGGCCAATATTATTTATATATTTATTTGAGGTCGGACAAAAAGATTATTTATAGTTTTATTCCCCTTAAAAATATATTAACACCACTTTCACAAAAACTTGTAACGAACATAGCCTCAAAATGGCGACTGACGAATTTAAACCATGTGATTGAACATAACGGTAAACAAGTTTTTTACAATGATTCAGACACGCAGTTGATTAAAATATTTTATTCAGTTAAATATTTCAAAATACGATAAAACAATCATAAAATCATATATTGTATGTAAAAAAATGACAACAATTTTCTCTTTTCCAAGTAAATACGATGCCTGTATTAAAAGGTATTGATGTATGCACTATATTACACAAAATCGGTAACGTTCTAAAACGAAAAATGAGTACTTTTAATTATGTTTAAAATATTGTTTCGAGTTGTACAAAAAGAAATTATTTAAAAAAAATGAAACAGTATGAGAAAACTTAAGTTTACGTTATTTTAAATGTAATATATAATAGGTAATTAAAGATATTTACATTTATAACAAATTGTGATCTTTTACAAGTGTTGGCAACCCAAAACCTAAACATATGATTTTCGAACTGTCATCCAGGTAAAAACCTATCGTGAATGGAATATACTTGTTCAGTCTATACGCATGATAATTACTCTAATGTGGTAGGGGATGAGGAAGGAATCATTTAAAAAATAATACACCCGCATTTGCATGGAGACTATTTGATGAAATACGACCTTCGTAGACCAGACCGGGATTCAAACCCCGATCTCCCCTTCATCAGCAGGCCAGTCTAACACGACTTAAAGGCTCAGACCATTCGACCACTGATTTGGGTCTAAAATAGTTACTGAATCTACTTTCACGTATTCATACACCAGGTCATGTGATCCACAGCGGTTACTTTTATTAGTTCGTATGAAGATATTTTTAATAACACTAATAATATAGTAAAATGTTATCTATATTGGCTGCAAAATTATTATTTTTTTCTAAAAACACTCATACAATAAAATTAGACTTAGTAAGACGCTACTGGTTTAGTTTTTAAAAAACCTGCGCAAAGATATCGTACAGGAATGGGAAACACAGCGTTCCTCGAGATAATTGTGCTAATCTCTGACTTGCTTAGGGAGTACGCCTAGACTTTTTTTTAGTCACAATTTATCTCAGTCGTCTTTGTCCTTGATCCCGTTTCAAGTGTTTGTATTTAAAGGTCATCAACTTTGTAGCTCTTTGTCAAATAATATGCCACGCGAGCTATTGTTCAGAATTGTTCAGGCGCCTTAATTCACTACTCCCTTTTAATGGCGTGCCACCCTTCCTATACCCGCACCCCTTCATTTACTCTTAACTGGACCTTCCTCATACTCCTCGTGTAATAGAGTACATCTGTGAGTGACGTATGGCGTTTGCACTACTTTTTTTTTAATGCACACTTATAAGATTTGTATTTTTGTCTTGGAAATATAATCATTCAATCACGGCAAATAGGACTTGGGGGTCTAGGGGTAGGGTGTCGGACTTCGGTGCTGGGGGTCCGGGGTTCAATCCTCGCTCCCGACAAATTTATCTGATTGTCAACCCCTTCCTTCACCTCTGACAAGATGTGTATTGATCACAACTTGTGAATTTGTGGAATGCCAGGCCTCCAACGTGGTTCGGATTCCACATTAAACTTTAGGTCTTCCATTTCATCTCACAATCACCCTACCTTTACACATTAGCATAAGTGCGTACAACCCGAACGGGTAGTAAGACGCGATAATAATGATAAAATAATAATAATTACGACAAATAGTTAATTCAGGTTAAACTATAACTATATTTCCCATGTCGCTTGCATCAATAATCTGTCTCCCTTGGCACTAAGTTACGTGGATGGTCAAGATATAAACCCCCGCTTCGTTGGCCGCATGGTCTAAGACATCACTCTTGCAATAAACTATACTGCCAATGACGGGGAGATCATGGTTCTATCCCAGTTGGATGTACTTAGGGTGATTTTTCCTAAATGGTTTCTAATTCTCTCTCCACGCAAATGACGGTACATTTATTATAAATCCAAATTTCCATATCCTGTTGAATGTGTTTGCTGGTCTGTTATTTGAGAATATGACTAGTTTTCAGAGAAAGAACCGTTCAGAATATCAAACAAAAAAATCTCTGTCAACCCAATTCTTTTACTTTATTTTTGTGTGTTTTACACCATATATCAAAAATTACAGTTGCAGATCACATAACTTGATGTATGAATGCGTGAAGGGAGATCTAGTAACTTTTACTAGCTGTCAGATAAGGACCTTTGTATGTAAATTGGATTGTACCTGGAGTTTTCCTTACGACTTGGTACACAATCATCAGGGTTGAAGGTTAGGGAAAACACGGTCGATGATAAATTGTAACGTGAGAGTAAGAAGGGTAGTTCTATATAGAGGGGGAGGGGAGGGTTGGATTGCAATTCTTTTGACAGAAAGGGCTGTTATAAGAGACCGGAAGAAAGGCATCCTCATCAATGGACCAAGTACAGTAGTGTGATCTGCCAGTCGACTCACTTCCGGCGCATCTTCAGGCTTGCATCTCTTGTTATCAAGGAGAGGGGGAAAAAAGAACATGTCACCCAGGAAATGAGACTCGATTTCACTAACAAAATCCGTTACAATTATTCCCCACCCCCACCCCCCAACCACTTCCACCCTTTTCCACTACGAATAAATTTTGGTGCCTAGATTCAGTGACGGGAATATACAGGACATTCTAATTGAATGCGTATTTCCCCGCCAGTAACGTTTGAAATTGCTGGGACATAGTTTTTAATTAATATTATTATTTATGTTCATCGCATCTTACTACCTGTTTAGGCTATACGCATATATAATAATTACTAAAATGGAGTAGGGATAAGGAAGGAAGTATTTTAGAGGTTATCTTATCAATAGGTGACCTAGTGGTATAGGGGTAAGGTGTCGGACCTCTGTGCTGGGGGTCCGTGGTTCGATCCTCAGTCCTGGCACAGATTTATCTGATTACCAAACTCTTCCTTCACCTCTGACAAGACGTGTATTAATCACTACTTGTGAATGGGTGGAATGCCAGGCCTCCACCATGGTTCGGATCCCTCGTTAAACTGTAGGTCCTCCATTTCATCTCACAATCACCCTACCATTACACATTAGCGTAAGTGCGTACAACCCGAACGGGTAGTAAGACGCGGTGCTAATAATAATAATATATCCCTATATGCATGGAAGGAGAGTGGGAGTATGGATGTGGTATAGAAAAAAAAATCGATACCGTACCAGTATCGAAAGAAAAATATCGGTATCAAAATTTTAATCTAGAAAAATATTGTTTTTATCAAGTAATAATTTCAACGTTTGCATAGTAATAATACTAATATTTTTTTTGTATTTATTTATAAACTGAAAATTATAATGATTTAACCATATTTTAGTAGATTTAGCTTGTGCTGGAACTTGGAAGGTATGATAGAGAGTATTGTATAATGAATATCACAAATGGTTTTACTATACCAGCTTTCAAAATGTCTACGAAAATTTAGCTGATGGAAAGTTATTTAATAGCGTAATATGATTAGTAATTTTTTTTTTTTCAATCTATTTTGTACCCTTCTTTAACCATAATAAACATTTCATCCAAACATGAGTGAAGATAGCAAAAAAGTTGTTTCTATCAATATCGGAGTATGAGTATTAAATCAGTAAAAGTATCAAGCAAAAATACTAGTATCGATACTTTTTTAACATCCCTATGTGGGAAACCAGTTAGGAAAAACAAGCTTCAGTGGCGCTGAAGATTTGATATTAAATTATACAGTTTTTTTTTGTGTGAAATTATGGATTGTTTTTGTATGATATCACATGTTCCGCGTTCTGAGTACCATGTGCTGTGTAGATTTATGTTACTACTCTTATTACCGGCATTGTCAATATTTTGTGTTACTGCTCTTATATTTGAATTACTGGCACTGTTTTATTACAACGTTCTGTCGATTTATGTCGCCAAACTGTTATATTGTGTTACTTCTACATATTCATACGCACAAGCAGATTATATATGACCTACCCCTTGCCTCTTGGACCCCTTGTTTCCAGTGACAAAACCAACTAATAAACTCCTGGAAACAGGTGTTGTGACGGCTAGCTTCCTATTGGGTAGAGGGAGTTAGCTAGCGTCACTTGCTTTTTTTGTAAAAACTACGGAGTTGATCTTTGAAAGAAAATAATAAGTTTTAATGGTGCAATATTTTGACATTATTTCTGAAAAGCGCGTGATTATCCATGGATGAAGTATTATATGTATTTTATCAAAGAAAAATACCCTTCATCCATTACTTTTTAAATATATGAGAGGGGTCCAAAAGAGTAACATTACAAAGTGGGTAGTTGATAGTATTAATATTATGATTTGTACATGGTCTAAATGTCAAATTCATTTAGTCTGGTTTGCTGTTAATAAGGAGGCTTGGGTATGAAATCCGGACGGGTGTTCTGAAACTTTTCCCACTTTCTCTCCACGTAAATTCTGGTACACCTCCTTTCAAAATAAGTTTCCACAAACTATAAGGAACTCGTCAAAATATAATAGAATAATACAACGTTGCAATTTTGTAAAGAAAATCTGTTGAATTTATATTAAAATAACGCGCTTTTCTTGAAAGCGTTTAGTTACGTGGATTTAAAAAAATATTTAGCTAAAAATTTCCTGGGTGTTTCTTGCCATTTTCCTCCCTAATTCCACGACCATCCTTTGTTTTCAGGGATCCACAGCAGTTTGATCATCAGAGAAAGGTTCTAGTACATATTTCGAAATAAATCCCTCTAGCACACGATCAAAAATAAAACTGATATGTAGTTGCCTTCATGTAGCCCCATTAAAATATTTCATACGCCATTTGTTTTTTCACAGCGCAATTTTTTTATTAATTACCAACCAGCATGTGTTAAAGATTTGGCTATCACGACACAGGCATTTAAACATAATACGTGTTGGCGCCACTATCATTTATTACCATCAATAAAAAAGGGGGGAAGAATTCTGAAGTAGTAATTAAGGAATAGCGTTTTATAGGCTTAAAATAAACTGTTTAGAAAAAGTTAAAAGAATGATTAGCTAAATATGGTATACGACGAGCAGTATGGTTTTATGGTGTTAATTAAGTTTGGCAGTACTTAATATGTGTATTTTCTTATCCCACAAGACATCACACGAATTACAAACAAACTTAACTAGCATCACAGTACATGCCTAATGTTATCAAAGCAATTCTAGCACCTAGATATTTAATAATTGGCTAATGGGAAGAGTTTACTCTCTTCCGTGACCCCAAGGTCTAAGGCGTCACTCTCGCAATAGACTAGACTACCGACGACGGGATAAATCGATGTTCTAATCCCCGTTAGTTGTACTGAAGGTGTGTTTTTTTTATCTCCCTCCACACAAATACAGGTATACTCCCATTGAATTAAACCTTCCTCGTCCTTAAAACATTAGCGTAATTAGTATATATGCGTATAGCCCGGACGGGCGGTAGGACATGCTGCTAATAAAATTAAATGAAGAGCTTGTATACAAATAGTTGGTCAGCACTGCTCGGAAACCTACCAGTGTCCCAGTGACGAGTGGTTAACCATTCTAATCACTTAGCCGGAACGAGATGATAAAAAATCTAACTTTATCAATCACTTATAAAAACCTTATTTTATAAATAATATTTATTATAATTATTATAAGTTTACTTATGACTCGCTTCGGTAGCCACATGGTCTAACGCACTACTCTCGTGTTAGGCTAGACTGCAGAGAATGGGGAGATCGGGTTCAAATCCCGGTCAGGTCAGATGTAGTGAGGCTGGCTTTCCTAAATGGTTTTTCACTCTTCCTCAACGTAAATGTGTGTACATTTAATTTAAATTCAACCTTAATAATCCCTAATACATAAGCTTATAATCTCAACAGGTAGGTAGTGGTGAAAAAAATAAAATATAAATAAATCAATATGGCAAACCTAGGTGCACGGATAGTGTAGCAGAGTTACCAGAGGTGAGTCATTCCACCGAGTATGGGAACATTTGAATTTAAATTCACTTTCACCATGTTCTCTTTGTTAATGGCGCTACAACTTAAAACACTAAAAAATAATAATTGTGTATAATAATGCGTCAAATAAAGGCCAAATAAATAATCATAAGGATTTTAAAAGCTAGTACATTTCAAAATTGAGGTTAGGTGGGATTGGAGGTGCGCTTGAAATAAAAATTATATCTAATATGGTATATTTTGGGGGACTACAAGAAGAAAGTATAGCCACAGCCCAGTCGCTGAGCACAACAAAGCAGCTTCGTCATTAACGTAGAATGTCTTATTTACTGCATAAACAGGATGAACAGACATGACAGTTCACAGGATTAACAGAAATGACCTGTCACAAGATGAACAGAAATAACTTGTCACAGGATTAACAGAAATGACATGTCACAGGATGAACAGAAATAACCTGTCACAGGATGAACAGAAATAACATGTGAGAGGATGAACAGAAATAACATGTGACAGGATGAACGGAAATAACATGTCACAGGATGAACAGACATGACCGTTCACAGGGTGAACAGAAATAACATGTCACAGGATGAACGGAAATAACATGTCACAGGATGAACGGAAATAACATGTCACAGGATGAACGGAAATAACTTGTCACAGGATTAACAGAAACGACATGTCACAGGATGAACAGAAATAACCTGTCACAGGATGAACAGAAATAACATGTGACAGGATGAACACACGACAGATTAAAAGAAATGACCTGTCACAGGATGAACAGAAATAACCTGTCACAGGATTAACAGAAATGACATGTCACAGGATGAACAGAAATAACCTGTCACAGGATGAACAGAAATAACATGTGACAGGATGAACAGAAATAACATGTGACAGGATGAACGGAAATAACTTGTCACAGGATTAACAGAAATGACATGTCACAGGATGAACAGAAAT
>CABFOV010001749.1:0-25727 GCA_902141375.1 Timema poppense | reverse complement strand
CCCCCTTCCCCTCTTATTTGAGTTTTTAATTATGTCAAAATATATATAGTTTTTTTCCTCCAAATCAGCCCCTGTGGCCTAATGGATAAGGCGTCGTTCTCCTAAACCGAAGATTGAGGGTTCGAGTCCCTCCAGAGGTATTTATTACCCGCCTCGGTGGCGTAGTTGGCTAATCATGTTGCTCGACTGCTGAGGACGGGAAGATCGAGGTTCGTATCTCGGTCGGGTGAACTGGGGGTGGTTTTTTCCTAAATGGTTTTCCACTCCCTCTCCACGCAAATGAGGGTTCACTTCCTCTCATTCATCATTCCCAATTCCTAATCCATTAGCGTAATTAGTACTTAAAGCGTATAGCCCGAACGGGTAGTAAGTAAGACGCGGTGCTAAATAAAAAATAAATAAATAATAATTCTTCTCCAACAGACATTGACTTGATTGTTTAAACTCTGTAGGGGCATTGTTTATGGTGAAAGGCGCTAAATCGGATCAAGATTAAAATGACAAACCTAGCCTCTGGCAGTCATTTAGGAATTACAGATGTGTCGTTTTTACTGGAGGCGGATGCCAACTTGGAGCATCTCTCTATGATAATATTCCAAACTCATCAAATTTTTAGTTGTGTCATTTATTTATTTTTTTGTGCGAGGGCGCGGTGTTGTAAACATTATTTGAAAAGTGCTGAAAATCCAGTGACTGGATTAAAATAAAGGTAGCGGCGCAAATGCATTCTGTCCGTCACGATAGTACATTATTATTATTATTATTTAGCACCGCGTCTTACTACCCGTTCGGGTTATACGCTTTAAGTACTAATTACGCTAATGGATTAGGAATTGAGAAAGATGAATAAGAGGAAGTGAACCCGCATTTGCGTGGAGGGGGAGTGTAAAACCATTTAGGAAACCTCCCCCCCCCTCCCCCAGTTCACCCGACCGAGATTCTAACCTCGATCTCCCCGTCCTCAGCGGTTGAGCTCAGCACGACTAGCGCGTTAGCCAACTACGCCACCGAGGCGGGTCCCGATACTACAGTAAAACTTCTATTAACCGAATTGGTTCGTGACAAAGGTGGTTCGGACTGTCGAAATGGTTGGATTAATGTTTAAAAAAAAACATTATTTTCCACACACAAAAAATAACGCTTCAATGGCCGTGTGGTAGGCGTCACTCTCGTGTTAGACTGGCCTGCTGATAACGAGGAAATCTGGGTTCGGATCCGGAGGGGTTTACTGAGGGTTGTTTTTCTAGATGGTTTCACACTCTCCTTATAAGCAAATTTGGGTGGATTCCTCTAAAATGCTTTCTTTCTCATCCCTACTCCATTTTAGTAACTATATGCGTATAACCTTAACAGGTAGTAAGACGCTGTGGTAAAAAAAAACTTCAAAAATAATTGAAATATGAAAAAAAAAATGTTATCATAAATTGGATAATAATGGGCAGGAATAATGAACACGTGAGCGAGGGGAAGGGTGAATGAAGGAGAGGGGCGCAGTCCTTGGTTGCGGTGATTAGGTTAATTGACAATTAGGATAGTCGGGATACGAATAATCGGAGCTCTATTGTATACGAATAAAATCTCAAAGTTCTCGTTTCCACGACAGTAATTTCTCGTTCAAGGCCACAAGTCATATTGTTTATAGCTGACTGGTTGAACATGTGTTACAATGGACAAGTGCAAGGGAAAAGAAAAAGAGGATAAAATTTAAATAAGACGAAGTCAAGATCACAATTTTTCGAGAGGATTTCACTATGTAAATAAGAATACAAAGTACTTAATCGTATGTAATTAGTAAACTTAAAAAAAAAAGTTGCTCTGTTGAGAGCAGCACTGTAGTGTGTGTGAGAGAGAGACTACTTGTTATTCTGTTGATGTTCTTTTGTTGGGTTCCTTCGCGGGAGAGCGGGAGAAAAACAAGACATGATGTTGATTATATTTTTAAAAAAATACAAAAAGAGAAACACTAACGTCAAGCAAAGAAGTCTAGCATAATAAATGTTGGTAGCCATGCGACTCCCGCAGTGGTAAGTAAGTCTGATGTCAACCTCCCCTCGGGCATGCGCAGTAGCAGATGGGAGGTGAGCGGATTTCGGTAGTCGCTGTTGCCAGAGAATCAAACAGTCAAATGGGGGATAGAGGCAATAATTTAAAAACATATTTGTTTTCGTTTCAAATTTTTCAACTATTTTGCATTTATTTATGTTTTAATATTTATATATAATAATAATAATAATAATATTTAGCACCGCGTCTTACTACCCGTTCGGGTTATACGCTTTAAGTACTAATAACACTAATGAATTAGGAATTGGGAAGGTTTAATCAGAGGAAGTGAACCCACATTTGCGTGGAGGGAGAGTGGAAAACCATTTAGGAAAAACCACCCCGAGTTCACCCGACCGAGATTCGAACCTCGATCTCCCCGTCCTCAGCAGTCGAGCTCAACACGACAAGCGCGTTAGCCAACTACGCCAACGAGGCGGGTTTATATATACAGAATTTCAAAACAACAACACTTAAGAATCAAATAGCCAGAGCTATTATTGATGCTTTTTACTGAGGATTACTCCATCTTGATATATTCTGAAAAACCGTGTCCAGATGTCCTTTTTCAATTCTCAGAATAAAATATCACTTAGCTTAAGGTGGGGATGTAGGGGACGCGAGAAAAGACGAATGTGCTTGGAGTTTTCAGAGCGAAACTTTTTTTTTTTTGTTGAAAATAAATCTAAAATTGCTCTAAAAGAAGCAAGAGTATAATTTTCTTCACGTTGTGATATCAACAGTTGTTGAATATCTGTCATGAGCATAGCAGCATCAAACGATACATTTTTTTAAATGAAGAGAAAAAGTTGTCATTAAATTCCAGGACACCCTTAACAGATATTCAACAACTGTTGATATCACAACGTGAAGAAAATTATACTCTTATGTTTCTTCTGGAGCAATATTAGATTGATTTTGAACAAATGAAGTTTTGATAGTTATAAAAACTGCAAAAGCGATCTTTTCTCGCGTCCCCTCCCTACACGCCCACCTTAAGCCAGGACCGCAGCTCTTGAGAGGTTTTTTTGCAGTGTGTCTTATTCCTCATACAAGAAAAAAACACTTTTGCACTTATTACGTCAATGTGTTATGGACGAGGAGGGTTAAATTTAGAAAAAAATATACCCGCATTTACATAGAGGGAGAGTGTAGAACCACTTAGGAATTACTACCCTCTGTAGACTATACCGAGACTTGAACCCCGGTCTTCCCATCATTGGTAGGCATCAAACTATTGCGAGAGTGACGCTTTATAAAATGCGGCCACAAAAGTGGGTTATAGTTTATTAAAATTTTGAATACCCGTTTATACTTTACAGATTAACCATCTATTTATGTGCTTATTATTTTTATAAAGAGCTGGAAAGGTTACATCGGTTATGGCAATGCCTCAAACGGAGTAGGCCTACGCAAATGGCAAAAATGTGGGAAACACTGTCCTATACAAAGTAAGACTGACATTTTATCACTCTCGGCTAAGGTAGAGTGGAATACCAACCTAACAGTGGTCACGGAATAAAATAAATCATAGAAACGCAATTTATGTAAGAAAAAAAAAAAATACGTCAGTAAAGTTTCAAGGGAACAATTGAAAAATGTGTCTTGAATATGATTTTTCTCTTAAAAATAACCCGCCTCGGTGGCGTAGTTGGCTAACGCGCTTGTCGTGTTGAGCTCGACCGCTGAGGACGGGGAGATCGAGGTTCGAATCTCAATCGGGTGAACTGGGGGGGATTTTTCCTAAATGGTTTTCCACTCTCCCTCCACGCAAATGCGGGTTCACTTCCTCTAATTAAACCTCCTCAATTCCTAATCCATTAGAGTAATTAGTACTTAAGGCGTATAACCCGAAGGGGTAGTAAGACGTGGTGCTAAATATTATCTTAAAAATACGGTCAAATATGAAGGCCTTGGTATCAAATCCCGCTCAGCGTTTTAGTGAGTATTCATACTTTAAGTAAGGTATAATTTAAAGGAAGTGTACAAGCATTTCCGTGAATAAAGAGTGCTGAAACCATTCAGTAGAGAGGGGAGGGGGGGAATACATCAGTATGCCTAAACGGGATAAGAAACACGACCTCCCTTGTCACCAACAAACCTTACAAGATAATAAGACCCCTTTATCTACGTGAGTCCTGTTTTGTCAAGTTTTCCGGTGACTTGGTATGTTGTGTTTCGAGTCCCATTCGGGCATACTGATGTTTTGTTTTCTATTCCTAATATACTGGTTGGGTTGTTTATGTCGCGATTCCTTGATATTATCTTAAAACATATATTTTGAAATAATTCCCCCGAGATTTGGCAACAGTGCACAATATACAAGTTACTTACATGGACAATGTTATATAAATATTCGTGTTTGTTATTTTGCGACTCACATGTGCGAATTATTTTCTTTGCTCTTTTCTTGACCTTGTAGTTGTTATGTTATGACTGAGTAAAACGTTTAGGAACGTTACAATAGCACGGTTTGATTTGGGTAGTTGAATTCAAAATGCTGTTTTACTTACCATGCTCTAGGGTCGGCTATCAAGGATTTAAATTATCTAGCTAAAGGAACAGGATTAAAATGGGGTGGAGGAAAGTCTTGAGTTGTTTTTTTAGCACTGTGGCTTACTATCCGGTTGGGCTACTATTTACGCTAGTGTGCAGGGATTAGGAAGGTTACATTTGGTGATCTGGTGGTTTAGGGGTAAGGTGTCGTACTTCTGTGCTGGGGGTCCAGGGTTCAATCCTCGGTCCCAGCACAGATTTATCTATTACCAAACCCTTCCTTCACCTCTGACAAGACGTGTACTAATCACAACTTGTGTATGTGAGGAATGCCAGGCCTCCACCGTGGTTCGGATTCCACGTTAAGCTCTAGGTACTCCATTTCATCTCACAATCACCCTACCATTACTCATTAGCGTAAGTGCGTACAACCCGAACGGGTACTAAGACGCGGTGCTAATAATAATAATAATAATAATAATAATAATAATAATAATAATATACCGGCATTTGTGTGGAGGAAGAATGGAAAACCATTTAGGAGGAAAACCTTAGTACCGGAATTCGAACCCATATCTCACTTTCATTGGCAGTCTAGTCTTTAGAGAGTGAAGCCTTATAACAGTGGTATCTAACCTTTTTAAAATCACGTAACCCCAGATATAATTTCTCTACAACTTTGTTGGTGCAAAGTATAAGGTATACGTCTTTTAATATACGTATAGGAGAGAGAAAGAGAAAAAAAATGGCACTCCCACGGATTGCATGTCCTTACGTCGAGTCTCTTGTAGCTAACCCTAAATCTGGCCCTGATTATTCAGTGTTTATATTGAAAGTATATATATATAGGTTTTACGTACCCAATGGGTTTAGAAGTGAACGGCGAAAAGATTAAGCATAAGATCACGCAGAGAGCACAGATATTGTAGGCGATAAACTAGAGATTACTGTGAGCAACATATCCTTTGACAAATTTAATGAGTTGAAAAGCTTAGGAGCAATTTTAACTAGCAATAACGGTATTAGATTGGAAATTAGGAAAAGAATATAGTTGGTAATTGCAAGCTACTACTCGGTCAGTAAGTTGTTGACTACTCGCCTAATTTCTAGGAATGTAAAACTTAGAATACACAAAACAATAATTTTATCGGTTGTTCTCTATGGGTGATAAACGTAGTCTCTTTATTACGTTAGGTGAAGAAAATAAATTTATGGTGTTCGAAAACAAGGCGCTTAGGAAGATATTTAGTTCAAAATGGGATTTAAGATAGTTGGGCGTGGAGGAGGTTACATAATGATAAGTTGCATACATTGTACTCATCACAATACATTGTCCACTCCGGTAATCGAACCCGGGACTTTTTCTCATGGGGCAGAAACGCTATCGACTTGATCTATGGTGAAAGTAGATCTAGTAACATTTCTGTCTGATGAGGTACTTCTCATGAACATGGGGCTATAATGGCTAAATCTAAAGGATAGGGTTGAGGAGGGTAGTTTAGAGGAAGTGAGCCCACATCAGTGAGAAGAGGAGACAGGATGATAAATCACAGTTATGAAGCCCCTAGCTTCCTTCCACCCCAAAAGTGGACTTGGACGAGATTCTAAACTCAACTTTTCCAGTTACAGGCAAACCAGCATATCTCGAGACTTGACACCCTTTACCGTGTGACCATATGTGTAGGTCTTAATCTATTACAATGAAGGTATGGGGTCTAGTTTATGCTCGAGTGAAATTTGAATAAATCATTAATAGCCATCTAATATATATGTTACACCCCAATAGCGAAAATGCCAATTTCACGAGCTGGGTAAATTTCTGTTCGTTTTGTAAACTGGCATCTTCTATTGGCCATTTCACGAACTGGGCAGAAATTACATTATCTCTTGCCCAATTCATGAACGATAACTTGTTGTACTATCTACTACAAGTTTAACTGAAATTCGTTTTATATTATATTAAACTAACCCAACCTTACTTAACCAACCATTCTAAGCTATTCTAAAACAATTAAAAGTTAAATTAACTTAAAGACCAACCAGGATATTCGCTTGTCCATATCACGCACCGGATAAAAACTCGTCCAGTACATGAAATGGGTAACGATTGGAGCTGCCCAGTCGTAGCCAGGGAGGGGATTTTGGGGGGTTCAAACCCCCCACTAAATTTTATGAACAAAATATATATTACTTTATTTATAGTTCAAACAATATCAAAATTAAGATACAAATACAAATTAGGGGGTTGTGTTACCATAAAAAGCATTTCAGAGAGCTTTTAGAGGTATTAAATATTTAGAAATTTTCCTAGCCTTCGGCATTTTGGGGGATATTTTACCATAAAATAAATTCACAGAGCTTCAAAAATTGGGGGATGTGCCCCCCCCCCCTTCCGAAATTATTGGCTGGCTACGGCCTTGTATGAAACAGACAAGTTTTTACCCAGCCCATGATATGGACAAGCGAGGAAGCTAGTTCACGGAATGAGCAGAAATTTCCCCAGTTCATAAAATGGCCAATTTCACTTTTGGGGTGTATCATATAAAATACACTCTTAGAACCAGAAATCTGTTAAGAAATCAGTGTTTTTATTTCTCGACGACATTTTATCTCTAAATTAAAAATCCATGATAGAGCGGCGTCAAGTAGGGGGGCTTCCGGCCTGGAAGTGTCGCATGGAACAGGAGAGAAGGACGCTCAAAACAGATGGCCGACACTTGCGGCTGGTCGGGGACTTGACCCCTATGGGTCTGTGGCTGTGGAAACGTTTTATCTAGAGTCGGGCCAAACCCACTATTTTAAGGATCTGAATTTACATTTCCACCTTGTATTTTTTCCTAGTACACTAAGATGTGGAATAGAAGGCTTGTACTTTGTCCTATGACATCTAAATGGTCCCCTAGAACCGACGCTATAAAGTGCTAGGTGTCCTAACACAGTAAAAGGGCTGACCTTGTACATTATTCTAGCACACATGGAAGGTAGTACACTTACAGAAGCCCCATGGCTTCTTTGGTACTGACTGACAGCTAGCAGCTGACTTCTCACACTCAACATTTAGGTATACAACTAAATTTTGACTGTCAGGATTGACAGCTGCTAAATACATTTTTTGCAGATCACATGGTTCGGCGTAGGGATACAAAATTTGGGCTGGTAGCTTTTCAAAGCCATCAGCTGTGAGCTGCCAGTCAACACCAAAGAAGTCATGGGGCTACTGTAGCGTACTCCATATCCTTGTGAAGTAGGTACGAGGAAAGGAAGGATTGTACTTTGTCCTACCCTGAAGACGACACAGCTTCGCATCACTGAGCAAGGATAGGATCCTGAGGAATAATAAAAAAAAACATCTGGAGGACGAGCAATAGAGGACGTGGAGGAATCTGAACAAGAGAGGGGGGTGGAAGGGGTCAACAAGAATCAATGGGAAGACTGGTACAAAACCACGAGAGCAAGCCTTACATCTGCCACGAGGAGCGCTAGTGGCCCGCGTGAAAGGAAAACTTATTAAACTATTTAACGTAGCTTTCACAGTAATCAATTTCATCGACAAAGTTTATGGTTGGTTCATTATTTAATTCTAAATATAATTTTGTATTTTTATAATTTTTAAACAACATCCAACAAACTATTTTTAATTTTTTAAATGTGAATGTTGTTTTTGTATTATTTTAATTGTAAGCTTAAAACCAGATTTACTTAACAGAGTTAATCTGAAAGAGATAAAGTCAAGGGAGTTAGTAAAAAAGTAACACCATTAGTATTCACCTGGAGAAAGAATGTAAAACCACACAGTAAGGGGGGGGAAAAACTCAAGTACACCTGGCTAGAGTCAAACACAGTGACACTGAGCTAGCTCTGCAATTAGATCTTGTGTTTCAAGTAAAATAGTGTTGTTATAATATGTACACTCAAAAGGTGAGAAACCAAAGGTAAAATGTTAATCCATCTTATTTTCTGTGATCATTTTGAAGATCGCCTTGAAATATTGTAAAATAATATGTTGAAAGATGGGTTAGTTTAATTCGAAGTGGTTACAACTTGAAACTGTTATATTGTAAAACAACTCCAAAATCTTAAAAATGAATTCTAAGTATGCGGGTTGTTATATTTGGTTCCTATGGGTGAACATAAAACATATGAGTCCGTGGTAGTTCTATGAGAACAATTGTGTGTTTATTTTTTGTGCACGGCATCTTATTACACGTCCGGGCCATCTGCATATTTACACAAATGGGTGGTGGAGAGGTAAACATTTAGAAGAGATGTATCTACATTTGCTTGGAAGAAGAGTGGGGGGAACCTTTTAGGAAATACCACCTCAGTACACCTGGCTAGGATTCGAACCCCAATCTTCCTGTCATTAGCAGTCTGGTCTATCATGAGTGTGACGCCTTAGACCATCCAATCACCGACACAGGTCACCTTCCTTCAACCAATAACGATAATACCTGCCCGAATGTTTATGTATGTAAATGTCTCTTTGTATTTGGTGTTCTCACAAACGTATCGCACATATGAATCTGATAATAAATACAGTATATAACACATGGACGCCTGCGGTAACGCGGAAGAGTGAGCACTTATCTCTTCCCCCCCCCCTCTTCCCCCTAGCCTTCTAATTCCTTGAAAACATTGTTAACATTTTTTAATCTTCTAGTGAGCACAGGGACAAAACAAACTCAAACATAGCTGCTTTTGTAAATATCAATTTGGTGTTCACGCGGTTGGTAATTAGTATGTAATCCTTTGAAATGAGTTCAAATTGTATCAGTCTTAACCTGACATATTATATTATGAGCTATGACCATATCTTATAAGCTACAAAGGTGACCTGGCGGTCTAGGGGTAAAGTGTCAGACTTCTATGCTGGCGGCCGGGGTTCAATCCCCGGTCCCGGCACAGATTTATCTGATTACCAAACCCCTCCTTCACCTCTGACAAGACGTGTATTAATCACAACTTGTGAATGTGAGGAATGCCAGGCCTCCACCATGGTTCGGATTCCACGTTAAACTGTAGGTCCTCCATTTCATCTCACAATCACCCTACCATTACACATTAGCCTAAGTGCGTATAACCCGAACGGGTAGTAAGACGTGGTGCTAATAATAATAATAATAATAATAATAATAATAATAATAATATAAGCTACACTCGATGTGGGCGAACTTGTCGACAATCACAAGTGGTGAATTGGTCATAAGATCGTGGCGAATTTGAGTTTGCCAACTTTCACAGTAAAGTAAACTTTTCCCTGACCGTGTGTGCTGTTTGTAGCCTGATATTTCTTACAGTGGAAGAATTCCGTCCAGAGAATTCAGTTATTCAGCCACCGTTTCTGAAACTTGTCAAACAAAATAATTGTATAATTTTGCATTAAATTTTCATACATTTTCAATTTAAGCTATTCTCACCATTTTATCCTGAGGCAATTGTAACTGAGAAGTCAAAATGTGTCCCTCTATTGAATAAATTTGTTCAAACAGTGTGTGTGGGGTTTTAAATGTTCGACTGAGCAAGCTAATTTCTCAATTTTTACATGGCGTGGCGAATTTTACTTCTCATTCGCCACATCTGTGGGCTACATTGAAAAATATGTTTCATATCTTTGAGATACATCATAGTGGAATGTTGCAAGATAAGATTGCTTCCGTACACTCCATCGTTTACCATTAAAGAAGTCTCACCTTGACTGGATACACCATGGCTTCAATTTAAACTCTACTACAGCGTCTTTCAAACTGTGTTTTGCAGAGTCCTCGGGCCCCGCTATGGTTATCTCAGGGTGAATGAGGCACTTTTAGAATATTCTTTATTTGTTTCCCACACCAAAACATAGCCTCAAAAATAAGCGTGCCAATTTTTTCAAATATGAATAAAGGATGATTGTCAAACATGTAATGTTTTACTTTTGATTTATACTTTGAGGATTGTAAAAGTTAACTGTCGTAATTAAATGCTCATAATATTTTTGTAAAGTTTTTTTTAAAAGAGCTTCAAGATGTATTTTTTCTGGTGTAAGGGCTTCTTCGGTATAAAAAGTGTGGGAATCCCTCCATGTTCTACTAGTGGAACCAAGCCAGGTAAGACTACCGTGTTTCAGGGTAAACGCTGTATATATATTCATACAAGGTTCTTGTCTATTAACATAACAACGCATGCGCATGTTGATACTAAGTTTTAGGCCATATTAGAGGAGGCTGCAGGGGTTACATCGTACCGGGCCCGAGAGTCTAAAAGGGGCCTGAGAATTTTCTGTGATCTCAGATCTTTTGTACATATAATGAAGACTAACATTCACATTTTAACAACCATACAGGATAGCATCACCGAGAGGCATGGTTACTAGTGGGAATTTTCAACGCTGGTTTGTCGAGGTTGCCAGTAGCTCCTTCTTACCCCAGCACACCACCTTCAGACATAACTAAGAGCGAGGAGATTTGGCAACAGTTAACCGAGAGAGAACGAAGATAAAGGTTTTCTGCATCAGACCTGCAGTTCACTCAGCAATTATATTGGGTGTAGTATGATTACTAAATTATTAGCATAGGTATGTTTTTGTCTTATTGTTTTATTTTTTCAGATACACAAGTATATATTATATATAATGTTTCTGTCTTCTTCTTTTTGGAGAGTATTAATTAAGTATTTCTTTTTTTTAAAACAGGATTAATGAATAATGGAAGAGGGCTCAAAAAAAGCCTTGTACCCCCTGATAGAATTCCTCTGAGAGGCCCCGCTAAGCAAAACGAGCTACTTCCTTCCACAAGGTCCGTCAGCGTTGGCAAGCCTGGGAAGTAAAAGGGCCCCTCCTCGTTCCGCTCCGAGTGTTGGAGTCTTCCTGTGCACGCACGCTACACTCAACGTCTCAAGGAAACTCGACTGTCCGCGATGTGTGCCAGTGGGAAGGAGAAACAAACACACACGTTACAGTCATGTGTGTAGTATAATGTATGTTCTGTCCTACATATGAGGTGGAGAGGGAGGTTCCGGGGGACCCTCCACCCCTCTTTTTATTTTACAGGAACTGTGCATCGTTTGTTTGCTGTTAGCGTCGTGAATGCTTGGGGTCAAAACTTTCGTTACCTTTTGAGGACTATGTTACTGGAGATCTCTCTCAATTTGGTTTTCGCTATATTTAAATAGTAATTAATACTGGCTGAGGGTAACAATCTGAGTCAGGAATAGCGAACGACCAGCAGCCTCGTTACAATGATAATAAATTAACACTATGTGGAAAATCACACCCGGTGAATCCAACCAAGAATCGAAATACGGACTAATCATAGCTCATATTTATTAGAATAAAAGCCAAAGGCGAATAATATTCTGGAGATAATAAATAAGAACCTATTTAAACCAAACTTGGTATTTTTTTTAGCACCGCGTACAGGTTATATGCATATGTACTAATTATACTAATGGCTTAACGATTAGGAAGGTTTAAGTGAGAGGAAGTGAACCCGACCGGGATCTAATCCCAATCTCCTCGTCTTCGGCAGTCTAGTCCATCACTATAATGGTGCGTTAGACCACGCGGCTACCGAAGAGAGTTAACTTGGTGTTAATAATGTTTGGTAAATAAAAATACCCTTAAGGCTCTTTTGTTTTTAACACCACGTCTTAATACCCGTTAGTGTTTACGCTTATGTACTAACTATGCTAGGGGTTTTAGGGTTTAGGAAGGCTATATTTAAAGGAAGTGTACCCACATTTGCCTGGAGGTAGAATGGAAAACCGTTTTGAAAAACGCCCTCATTACGGTTCAACAAATAAAGATTCGAAACTAGCTTATAGTTCATATTGACCGTCCACCACGTCTTACTAATCTTCCAGCCTATCTGAGAACGTCATGTGGGTACTGAATTCTTCACGGCCGATTCAAAAATCTGATATGGATTCTCAAACAATGACGATGTTTGCGCGAGTGTAACACAGTGAGCCGCACGCTAAGTCCCCGGATAAATATTCCATGATCACCGGTTGATCGTGTCAATCTCCACCCAATAATAAGGAAGGCCAGAGAGAATCTTGTTTTCCTACAAAACACGGTACTTGGACATTTGATGCTCCAAACACCGCATGGTCGATGGTTGTCGAGCGAGATCTTCTCCGTCAAAAAGAGTCAGGGTTACTATGGAACTAAAACAGTTTAGGAACTCGCAACCGGGCTAAGACTGGGCTTATATTCATCCATAACGCATAGGTAATAGTTAATAGTGTATATTGTACGGTGTGAACAATTCATAAGAAGAATACAACGGTTTATATCATTATTAGCACCGCATCTGACTACCCGTTCGGGTTATACGCATATGTAATGGTAGGGTGATTGTGAGATGAAATGAAAGACCTACAGTTTAACGTGGGATCCGAACCATGGTGGAGGCCTGGCATTCTCAACATTCACAAGTTGTGATTAATACACGTCTTGTCATATGTGAAGAAAGGATTTGGCAATCAGATAAATCTATGCCGGGACCGAGGATCGAACTACGGGCCCCAAACACAGAAGTCCGACACCTTACCCCTAGACCGTGAGGTCACCCAACGGTTTATAATGCAACTTGGGGATTAAAGCTTTAATCATATAAAATGTCCTAACTAGCCTCTTTGCTGGTCTAGTGAATAACTATACAAAAAAAACTCTCTTAAGGTTACACTTGAAAAACAACGTTTATTAAATGGTATCTTTTAATACATTAAATTATCCTTAGTTAAGTGGCGCTTGTACTATTGAATTAAATATGAATTTCATTTAGTCCTGATTTTATTACCGTCATGAATATTATGGTGGACCTAGTTCTCAATAACTGAATCAAAATTTAAAATTAAATATCTACAATCGTATTTATTGACGTCAAAACAAATATGGCTACCACATGGTACAAACAAAATATATTTTCCGTCCTATGTATATTCTAGGCATAATGACTAGAACCTCTTCTAGCATTCTCATTGGTTGATTCATATCAAATCAGGGATTTGTTTATGCTAGGCTCCATGACATCACGCATAAGAAGTTTTAAGTAAAATTAACTTCATAAATGTTCAGTTACCCCGATTTGGTAAAGTTCTACTCAATTTTTTTAAGCATGACTTTTCTGCTTTGACAAATGAAGCAATAAAATCAATTTTGCTGTCCCCATGTACATATTTATAAAAAAAAACCTTGTTTCTTAGTAATGACGGTGGTTAAAACTGCATAACTAAACTGGTAGTTGACCCTACCCCCCTGTTTCAAAAAAATATAACCTGATCGGAACCATTTACGTGCCATTATACAAACTCGTACATTACACGGAAGGTAAACAGTGTAATATATATATTTTGTTAAATATAATATTAAAAGCAATTTGATAATTTTAGTAACTAGTATCCATGTCTCAAATATAAAAACTTAAGTTTATAAAATGAATATTTAATGGTTTCCTTATAAAACTTGTATTAAATTTAATCTTTAACAATCTCTATAAAATGTGAATCAGAAAATAAAAGCTGTCAATACAAAAAAATGTCATAATTTATTGTCGTATTGGTCTAATCATAGAAGAGTTTTTGAAATGTATTATGTAAGTGAGGCTTAGCAAATAAAATTAATATTCGAGTGAGGCTTGAATGCAAAACAATAAGTCAGGTTTGGCGGTGATGGGGAGGTCGGGATTCGAATCTCGTGGTCGAGTGCACTATAATGTTTCGTCTCACACAAGTGTGGCTTTTCCCGTTCAATGATTACGTTGATTCTGACACGTCAACTCAACGTTAACCTTTTAGTAATAGTTTATTTGAAAATAGTATTATTATTATTATTATTATTAGCACCGCGTCTTACTACCCGTTCGGGTTATACGCACTTACGCTAATGTGTAATGGTAGGGTGATTGTGAGATGAAATGGAGGACCTACAGTTTAACGTGTAATCCGAACCACGGTGGAGACCTGGCATTTTGAAAATATTACATCAGCATTTGAATCTATTTTTCGAATATGGTTGTTCATAGTTGGAAGCAAGACTAAACAATAGATTTTAAAAAACACCATGTCACTTAAGTGCTCAGAGCTTAAGTCACTATTAACAAATTGACAGAGCAATAAAATAATGCACCTGTTTCGGTGGACTCTCACAGTAGACTAGACTGCCAATGGCGGGGAGATGGAGGTTCGAATCTCGGTCGGGTGTATTTTTCCAAAACCATTTTCCACTCTCACTCCATACAAATTCTGGTACACTTCCTATAAATATAACCTTCCTTACTCCCTAGAACGGTTAGCGTAATTAGTATATAAGCGTATAGCCCGAACGGGTAGTAAAACGAGATGTAAAAAAGAAATAAGAAATAAATGTATCTACAAGACATGAAGTGGATTATCCTATCCATTATCATCCATGGCGGGTCTTAACTGCCCAGCATATGTCTTGCAAGGCGGTGTGTTCATTTTGAAAGAGACAGACAGGGGTAGGGGTGGGAGGGAGGAATGGGAAGAATACTACCTCCCCTAGGGGGGGTTGGAATGCCGCGAGGCTTCGGAGTACAGTGCACGTCATAAGAGGAAAAATTACGTGAAAGGTGTTACACAAAAGTCTAAGCCAGGGGTTTCTGAGATTTTGCAGGGTGTGACCCCGATTTTGGTATTTGATACCATCGTGATCCCTTAACAACTTATCAAGCGTTAATAACCAAGTTTTTTAAATTATTGTTCTGACTGAATCTTACCACCCATCCGGGTTATTCATATTTAACTACACTTGTATAGTAGATATATTTATTCATGTTTAACACAACGTCTTACTTTTTGTTCAGGTTATACGCATATGAACAAGTACACCATAGAGTAGGGATGAGGAGGGTTGAACATAGAGGAATATAACCCGCATTTGCATGAAGGGAGGGAGGATAACCATTTTGGAATTTTAAAAAACCTCAGTACACCCGACAAGGATTCGAATCCCCATTATCCATGTCATTGGCTGTCTGACAGTTTGTATCATTTCAGCCACTTACATAAATCTATTTGAATTGTAAACCTTCTTATAATCATTATAATCATCTTAAAAAGTGAACAAAAAACTATAACCTCAACAAGCATAGCGACTCAACCCGAAACATGTCGCGAGTCCATGGTGTCTACTCAGATTGACCTATGAAATTCCCGTAGGTGACCTGGCGGTCTAGGGGTAAGGTGTCAGCTTTCTGTGCTGGCGGCCGGGGTTCAATCCTCGGTCCCGGCACAGATTTATTTGATTGCCAAACCCTTCCTTCACCTCTGACAAGACATCTTGTGAATCTTGTGAATGTGGGGAATGCCAGGCCTCCGCCGTGGTTCGGATTCCACGTTAAACTGTAGGTCCTCCATTTCATCTCACAATCATCCTACCATTACACATTAGCGTAAGTGCGTATAACCCGAACGGGTAGTAAGATGCGGTGCTAATAATAATAATAATAATAATGAAATTCCCAACTTTTTCCCTGATTTCCTCCTGATCATTTTCTAAAATTCCTGAATCAAAAGTACGTCACACCTTTCTACCCCTACCCCTTTTTTATGTTAATCTTTTTTATGAATAATAAGTTTTAAAATTTAAATCAATAGTTTTTCATTTGTATTAACATAGTCTAAGAGGAATAAGAAAATTTATAAAATATATTACTAGTTTGAATCACATCGTAATTTACTGATTTATTGATTATATTCCATATTTTGAGTAAATCCGGGTACATTTCTTATAAATTCACCTTTCTCATCCCTTTCCCACTAACATAATTTATTACATAAGCGTATAACTCGAGAGTAGTAAGACGCAGTGCTTATATATATATATAAAAGCGCGCGCACACACACACATATACAACTTAATGTTTCAAACTTTCTTTTAGTTTTCGGTAGAACATTTTATGAGAAAACTAATCTCCCTTCATGCAAATACGTTCCAAGAAGTGCTATGTTTGTGCACATAGCTGTACTGTGTGAACGAGGGGAGCGAGGGGGAGGGGGGTGTATGGGCATGCACCACCTCACACGCACCTGGACAGCAGGACCCCGACAGTGGATAAGAGGGGGGGGTATTCACCTTCACACATCCACCCCCACAACATACTCTCATGAGTAGTTTCTAAATAACGTAGGATCCTCTAAAATAAGGAGTTGCCGGTTGACTTAGCGATGCTTGACGAGTTTTTTTTTAAATAATACTCTTATCTTTGGATTTTTTTATCACCGCGTCTTACTACCCATCCGGGATTTACGTATATTTACATTAATGGAGGTAGGGGTGACGGAGGATATATATATCCCTCAATTGCGTGGAGGGAGAGTGAAAAAATGCACTAAGCCCAGCTGAGATTCGAACCTCCACATATGCGTAGAGGTTAATGCGAGAAGAAAATTTTTATAAAATTATAAAATACACCTTGCCGAGATTCATTGATAAAATTGAGCAGTAATAATATTTGAATGATCAAATAGTTTTACATATGAACATTAAAAAAAAAAGATATGTTAAATTAATCTGTGAGAAGTTTAAAAATTAATTTAAATTATTGAATGTCATTATTCATTAGGATTAGAAGTTGGAGTTTATGTCCTCCTCATTATGTTGTTAGTGTAAAAATGCACAAACAACATGATGAGGAAAACTAACTCCAACTTTAACTGTGCTAATGCACCAAACTAAAGCATGACAAGAGCTGACCTGGTGGTCTGGGGTAAGGTGTCGGACTTCTGTGCTTGGGGTTCAATCCTCTGTCCTAGCAGATTTATCTGATTGCCAAATCCTTTCTTCACCTCTGACAAGACGTGTATTAATCACAACTTGTGAATGTGGGGAATGCCAGGCCTCTACAGTGGTCCGGATCCCACGTTAAACTGTAGGTCCTCCATTTCATCTCACAATCACCCTACCATTACACATTAGAGTAAGTGCGTATAACCCGAACGGGTAGTAATAATAGTAAATGACAACAAATAGCAATGTGTGACATGGCTGCGTAAACCCAAGGAGAAATGGAATCTCTCCATACCAGATAAAAAAATCTAACTTGAACATAACTTATTTTGAAAATTTAAATTAGTTTTTTTAACTCCTCGCACAGTTATTTAAAACAGTTTAATTTTATTGTTTATTGTTTATTTTCCTATGTTAAACTATCTAATCATTTAAAATATTAAATTATTGTTTAACTTAATTAACGATTTTATTAAATTTAGCTATTGCATTGTTTATTGTTCACATATTTTGTCAAAATATTATCATGATTTTTTCACCTCAATTTTGTTTTTCAATTTATCATGTTTCAACTTTTCTCATAATATTTCTTACAAATATTTTTTTATGGTATTAAATATTAATTTCTTTTCTCAACAAATTCATAAATATATAATATCTGCATTTTTATGCACTGTATTTTGTACTTTTTTTTGTATATTTCAATTGACAAATTATGTTACATCATATCTCTGTGATCACTTAATGTGAAGCATCACGTTAATAAGCCATCTTTGAATTCCCTCTTTTTTATCAATAAATATAATAATTTTAAATCTCCTTATTAAAATTATAATGTTCATTAAAAATTTAGATTTTATTTAAAACCTTTTTTTTACTTATAAAATATTTTTATTATTTTAAAATAGATGACAGTGTGAAGCCACCCTTTAGCAGATTTCACCACTAAAACTACACTAACTCTACAGTAACACTTAAACAAATCAGGATGGGTTATAATTGTACAAAACGTATAGCAAATAGTGAATAGTGCATAGTGCATAATGCGTAAAAAGTTGAAACACACTATTTTCGACGATAGCGTTCATAACCGAAACATAAGGAATTGTGGATAGTGTACACCACATAAGGTCTATTTAACTTTTAACCTTACACGCATTATGCATGGACGTGAGCAAATACAGCTATTGGGCTTGAGATGTATGAGCCAATGAAAATGTGAGGAGAAACTATGGCCAATCAAACTCCAGTAAACAAATAAGATTGGAAATAGTCCTGTATTCTGTTCATTTCTGAAAGTCTTGTGGTAGCCATACTTATTTGGGGGCGTTCAAGTATTACGTAAGCACCTTAGAGGGGGCAGCAGAGGGTTTGAGCTTTGCTTATTTTTGGTGACAAGTGTGGAAGGGTTCAAAATAATGCTTACGTAAGACAGAGAAAGACGGGCAAAATTGAGGGAGGGAACATCGCAAGCCGCTTGGACTTCTGGCAGCAATGAAGATGCTGAGAGGCTAAACGAGGAAGAAGAGGAGAAGCCTATAGAAAGAAGTAAGCCAACGCTTGAGTGACCTAACCCCCCCTCCCACTCCCAAATATAAACATGATAATTGAAATGGTTAAGATGTGGATTCAAGGACGTTGGTCATCGGATTAAGTGGTGTTTTTGTTTTAAACTTTAAATTGACTATATATAGACCTACCAATGTTAATTCTCAATCACTTCACAATATTAATTTACACCTCTATGTTAATAATTACCAGAAATTTATAAATTGCATGATTTTTAATTTTTTTCATGATTACGTCTTACTATCTGTTCAGACTATAAGCAAAATTGCATGAAAAAAAAGTTATTCCTATGAACAAATTAATAAAGTTGACAAATCTTACGTAAGCAAGAGGGAGGGAGGTCAAGCATTTGCTTGTTTTTGCTTACAATGGGGAGGGAGGGGTTAAAAATGGTCAAAAATGTGCTTACGTAATACTTGAACGCCCCCTTTGTTATTAACAAATATTATTTGATTTAGCGTCAATGACTAAGGATGTAAATATGATTGAAAATAAGGGGGAGTGGGGGAAGGTTAAGTTACTGAGAAGTAAGTCTATCATATTCGTGTCAAAAATAAAATCAGAACCAAATAAAAATCAAACTTATTTTAATATTAAAGGCCCCACTTCAATTAGGTTTATTTTGCTTCAAAACATACAGTTTAATTAACATATGTTTGTCCGAGTAGACCCATAATAGAAGTTGTTTTTAATACCTTACCTAAAGTAGCCCCATGGCTTCTTTGGTGCTGACTGACAGCTCACAGCTGACAGCTGATGGCTTTAAAAAGTTATCAGATCAAATTATGTATCCCTACGCCGAACCACATGATCTGTAAAAAACATGTGTTTAGCAGCTGTCACTTCTTAAAGTCAAAATTTAGGTGTATACCTAAATGTTGACTGTCAGAAGTCAAGCTGTGAACTGTCAGTCAGTATCAAAGAAGCCATGAGGCTACTGTAATAGAGCAAACTTCTATGAATGAAAATAGCATCTATTTTAGTCAAAATGTAATCACGTTTCATTGTAAATGGTTCGAATTTTTTACTATACATTGTGCACTGCTCCCTATTACCTATTAGTTATGCGCTATATGTACTGTACATTGTACATGAATATAAACCCAGTCTTATTCACACGCATGCCTACCTTCAATAGTTGCAACCACGTGACACGAGACAAGGTAAGGAAACCAAGGATGTGAACCCGTCTTTACATCGTATAATAATTATATTGTTTGCTTGTTTGACAAGGGCGTTACATTTTCGTCAAGGAGAAACAGATTGCTTACATAGTGCAGTGCTAATTGCTGCTTGCAGCGTTTTTTGTTTTTATATATATATATATATATATCACTAATGGTGCAAGTTTGAAAGTGTAGTCCATATTTCCACTTTCTATATGGACAGAATTAGATTAGATTTTATATTTTACAGTTATCCTGTACGATTGATGTACTAAAAACCTCTATAAAAAGCAACCGATATGAATGTAAAGAAATTTTACGTTTTAATTTGTGGTGCTATTTCTGTTACCACTATCATTATTATCTTTATTATTTACTGTCAAAGATTGTTATGAGAATACTGTGTTATAATTTGTTGGTTTTCAAACGATTTGTTGTTTGATAAAAAGCCTTTATTCTGTTTTAATTATTTACGTTACTTTGTGAGAATTCAGTTTCCACCTTATGAAGTAATAATAACATACATTTTTAACTTGTTTGAATAACTCTAGAAATATCCAAACGTTAGAATTAATATATTTTACCTCTTTTAAAAAGGATCATCCTTAACACAGTTTTGTTGCTGGAGTCAAGCACGCCATTTTAAACAGTAAACTAGTTTCCTCATAATTACCACTCTAGCGTGATTAATATAATATTTGATAGCCTGAACGGGTGGTGAGCAATGGCGGTTATTTTTTACTAAAAGATAAATATGTCAATATTTTACGAGAAAAAAAATCATGAATTGGAGATAAATTATTATTAACTCAAACTGGGCTCCAAAATTATTGTAAAAGTATAAGACAATTAAAGTAAATTAAAAAAAAATATCTTTGATTTCTCTTTGTCACACCAAATTCCATGACTTTTGTTCAAGTTTTTCCTTTCCCACCCCCCTCCCCCTTTAGATGAGAAAAAATGGCTAGTCAAATTTTTTTTTAAAACTGCAAATTTTTTTCTTCATCTTTTTGGATGCGATGATAAGTATGTGTGTCACGCGACAAGCAACAAGCTTAAGTAACTTTCCGATGTGCGCGCGCACACACACACACACACACACACCTGCGTGCTAAACGCGTGTTCACCGAAACCTTTACTATACAACCAATAAAACGTTAGACCTTACCTTCACCGATTGGAATTTCATCGGCCGAATAGTTGGAGTTCATTGACACAGAACGTAAAGCAAAGCAGTCTTCCATGTGTCCTGTGCAAGGTTTGAACCTCGATATCTTTTTGGAAGGAAAATCTGATAACAAAACCAATACAATCCAACAATTGAATCGGTGATTGGAAAAAGGATAACAACATTCCAGTTTCGGGTTTCCCTAATTATCTGTAAAACGAAAAAAAGGTTAACAGACAAAACTATACGTTTTATTGAAAAAGTTACTGCCAGGCAATTGTAGTCCTAGTCAATAAGTATTCAATCCCAAGATATCAAAGTAAATTCTCATTAGTTTGTTAATTAGTGATAATTAAATTTGTTAGAATGTATCCTTTCCCCCCTCAATGCTTTGACAGTAGGTTAAATGAGCTGCTGATATCAGTTTTATGACAAATAAATATTTAATTGTGAGTAAAAAAAAATTTAATAATTTTTTTTAATTGAAATATTTTCACACGCGCCAGTTGGCAGCAGCTGCGCACTATGACTGACACAGTATTGGTTGGCTATAATTATGGAGACCCACATATGCGGTCAGTAGCGATCTCTTATCCTCCCTCTGCGCTCATATTTCCATAAACATTATTATTTGATAAATAGCGGCTACTTGATTATTTTGTATAGCGGCAGATTTCTAAAAAAATATTACAGCTGCTAAACATATGGTCTTTCAAATAATATGTTTTGGCGTAGGGATACATTTTGAAATCTAGTAGCTTTTCCAGAAATGTTCTACTGTTCTTATTACCAAAATCAGACTGTACCTAAAGAGTATTTTCAATACAATAACAAAACGTAGGCTTTATAAGGTGTTGGAAACATATTATTATTTAATTATAATTTAACCCGCCTCGGTGGTGTAGTTGGCTAACGCGCTAGTCGTGTTGAGCTCGACTGTTGGGGACAGGGAGATCAAGGTTCGAATCTCGGTCGGGTGAACTCGGGGTGGTTTTTCCTAAATTGTTTCCCACTCTCCCTCCACGCAAATGTGGGTTCACTTCCCCTAATTCAACCTTCCTAATTCCTAATCCACTAGCGTAATTAGTACTTAAAGCGTATAACCCGAACGGGTAGTAAGACGCGGTGCTAAATAATCATAATTATAATTTTCCTAGCCTTTTTTGTTGTTGTTGTAAAAACTAAGAAAGGCCTTGTGGTCAGTATTTCATATTTTATTAGTTTAGTCCCGCTTTGAAAACGTCTTTCTACTGCGTCACACATGCAATGACTGTGAAAATGATTAATCCAAAATATAGCTCCGTTATTAATATCAGTTTTACGAGCTCACTGTTGAGTAGAAAAAGGTTAACATTCCAAGAATCTTACTTAACCTTCTACCCCTCAACGAAAACTACAAGGTCGATTTTAAGCATGAAGTGAGACCAAAATATCTACTTTTTTTCATTCATTAGATAACTTATTAAAAAACTAAAAAATTGATATCTCAGTTTAATTTACCATATTTATCGAATGTTATAATTTTTCAATTCACTGACACTATTGTTTATGAATAATTTTTGTGTAGGCTAAACAAGAAATATACAAGATGATTCATATGGATTTAGAGATGAAAATAATTATTTTAATTGCATTTAACTGACTTTCATTTCATCAAATACATTGATTACATAATCATAATCAATATCTTTAACAAAAGTGTATCCAATCAAAATTATGGAATGAATGGATTTATCGTTATTGTCCGAAAGTCGATCTTAAACAAGTCTTAATTAATTTTAACTTGAAAGACTTTTCTCACGCGAAGCATAATAATCTGAGAGCAACATTAATATTTGGGTTTGACTCAATTAATTCACAGTCATGAAGAGAATGTATATTATCAAAGAGAGTTGCAGTTATTAATGTAGAAGCTTGAAACTTAAAGATTTTAATTTCACATGTGAGTTTGTACATATATAATATTTGCTATATTTAATAGTGAGATCTGGCGACGAAATTTCTAAACAAATCGAAGTCCACGACCAGTGGCGGCTCGTAGCTAAAATTAGTGGGGGTGCTGCTCCAGAAAATTTTTAGCCTTTGTTTTAAAATTGTGTAAAAGGAGAAAAACATGTATAAAAAGAAAATTTATTCAGGAACTTGATAAAATCTTAACAAAAAAAACAAACCTTTTTACTTACACTAACTTAAATTGTTACAGTTCAAGCTTGATCTATTCATTTAAAAATAAAATCCATCCTTCTTGTTTCAATTTGCACAAAACGTTCAATTATTTTATTCTTGATCTCTGGATGACAATTGAGGAAATTTTTCTCCATTTAAAGTGCTACAAGCGCATTTAGTCTATTTGTTAAATAAAAGAACCGAAAAAAAAATGAATCTAATAGAATAGTTAGAAGCAGAATAATCTAATTCTACACTCTTCAACATTTTATCACATTCATGAATATGGTACAAAACACAAAAGCACAAAACACGCTGAGTAAAAAAAACTTCCTTCCACCATCACGCCAAAGCCGGCCCTGCGAGAGCAACAGTGCTCTCTCTACCTGGCAGTCTCGCCTTCCTCCCCACCCCTCTCCTCTGTACACATGCGCACAACAGTCAAACACCACGTCGCTGGCACTGTGAATCGCATAGTTCCATACAAAGATGTTTGTATAATTTTCATAAACTGGGGGATGGCTACTGAAGTACTGACATTACGCTTATGGAATATATTATATTGTACTACAAAAATAAATAAAGAATTAAAGAAAAAAAGGTATCATTATATTAAATGTCATCGATAATAGCAAGTGGAAACAGGGGGTGCTGCAGTTCCGCAGTGCCTATACACGTGCCGCCACTGTCCACGACATAAACATCTAAAATTCGCCCTGGTGATTCAGCCATTCAGATGCTGGTGAAAAGAGTATGTCAAGGGTGCCCAGGGAATGAGCGTCGCAATGACCAATCACTAAACCTCTAAATCAGTGGTTCCCAATTATCTACAAGTCAAGTACCCCTCAAGAGGCTCTTAGAGATCGGTGGACCCACCCGTGTTTTCTAATCATTAGAATCTAATATATTCTATGTATAGAAAATAGCAGCCCCTCCATATTAATAATTCATTTAGAAAACCTACTAAACTGGAAATTTGGCACAGTTAATCCGAGTCAAATGTGTTTTTACATACTTTTATCTTTACACTAACTCTAGTTGTAATAGTAAAAATATAATAGTAATAGTTAACACAAAAAAGTTACTCAGACCTACACAAAAATGTATTAATTGTGAAAAAGTCAAAATGTATTCATTTGGGTCTAGTATTAGTGATATAAGTGAAACCTCTTCTTTTTTCCCCATCGTGTCTTGAGGATCAGGTTGAAGGCTGGATACTTTGACTTAAAAATCAGAATACATGTCAAGTCTATTTCTGTACTTGTTTTTCATGTAGCAGGTGGATGAGGAGGAGGGGAAGCTTTTTATTGATTAAGACTAGGCCTATTGTTGTTTTAATTATTATTTTAAGTTTTTATTTTGTTAAGATTTTGGTGGTTGTCGCAGTCACCCTAGGAACAGCTCGTGGATCACCGGGAGTACAAGGACCACCTTTTGGTAACCACTGCTTTAAATAATGCAATGTACTATCTGGGACCATACGACACACTCTGTTCACCGACATACAAACCACACAGTCGGTCATGAAGGCTAAATTTAAATTTGTAATTATAATATAATTTTTTTTTGTCAATTCAGTTCTATTTCAGGACCCCCTTCGTTCTGGGCCTTGTGCCTCTACAGCTGTTGCACCTGCCTAGTTAGCCATGTATGTGTGTGTATTTTAGGTATTTAAAGTACACTTTATACTTTTTAAAGTACACATAATTATATCAGCACACGGCTTATTTTAAATTTAGAACAGATACAACACCCAGCCCCCAGGCCGTTAGTAGTTCATCACTGGGAAAGGGGACACCAACATTTTCCCCAATGATACATTTTTCGTCTATGCCAGGAGAGACCGGGACTCTTAATTAACTCACTAAGCACTCACTGAGGGTGTTGGATCAGTGCAATAAAACACAACCTACAGTAGCCTCATGGCTTCTTTGGTGTTGACTGACAACTCACAGCTGACAGCTGACGGCTTTGAAAAGTTACCAGACAAAATTATGTATCCCTACGCTGAACTATATGATCTGAAAAGACATGTGTTTAGCAGCTGTCACTTCTGACGGTCAAAATTTAGGTATATACGGGTTCGATTCCCGTGTCCAGGTGTCATTTTTCAATTTTCAGAATATGATATCTAATAGGTGCTATCCTCACTAAAATGCATTAACAATAGTTTCGGCTATTTGTTTCATTAATATACCTAAATGTTGACTGTCATAAGTCAGCTGTGAGCTGTCAGTCAGCAACAAAGTAGTCCTACTGTAATCGTCCACAGGTGTCGGACAGTGAGCGTCTCTCAGTTAAGACACCAGCGTCTGGTTTATCGCGTCTCGTATTTCACGCATGTGCCGTGTTCCTGAGCAGTCAGCGTTCTCCAGGAGAGCGGACGACG